>JAJMFN010000330.1:0-100465 GCA_030574735.1 Hansenula sydowiorum
ATATCATCAAAGACATTTTGGCGTTCGATACAAAGCACAACCAAGGTGATGTTGATTCGGTGAACAGTCTTTTCAATGATGTTGTGGAATCCCCAAGTTTCAGAATCAATCTTGAATCTTTAAAGCTTATGCTTTCTTTAAACCCAACAATAGATCATACTTTGAAATTGATTGGAACTTATTATCAAAAAAATCCAGGATCTCATATTCCTAAAAGCATTGCAATGATCCCAATGAGACATGCACTCTGGAAAGGTGAAATTGATAATGCATTAGAAATCATAAAAGTCACAACAGGTGCCCCACAATTCATTGCACATAAGAAATGGAGACAACAATCTTCTATTTTGAAGTATACGGGTGGTATCGCAGCTATTATCGGTGCAATTGATATTGGCGTCAAAGCATCAGGCTTACAATCGCAACTGGGCGTATATGCTATGATTGGTACCTATATTTTCAACATATCGGCTCTAGGTGCACTATCACAAGAACGTAAATTTACAGGTGAGTCCAAGCTCATCAGGTTCAAAAAGGGCGTTTCACCAATTTATAAAAACCAGCATGCTGAGGAAATTGAAATGGTAGCAAGAGCTGCAGAAGTTGACATCAGACTCAATGGGATGGGTGGCTTTGCTAGTAGCAGATTCACACAGAGGCTCGACGAATTGAAGATGGAACTATTAGAACCCGAAGAAGAGATCATAATGCAAGAATACTGGTTATCCGGCGGTGAGAATCTTGAATGGGTGGAGCCTGAACAAGATCCTGCAACAATCATATGGGAGAGAAGGGCCGAAAAATTACAGCCAAAACGTTTGAAAGCCGATACAACTTGGGCCTCAAATTTGATCAAAGATGCCCCTCAGCCATCATCAGAGTCAGAGATTAAGAGTGCTCTAGTATGATTTATAAAATACACTCTTGATCATCTATTTATTCATCTATCTATTCATTTATTTATTCACTAATATATACTCGTCATATTTATCACATACATTCTAATTTGCAACTTGAAAAAAAAAGTAGCCAATGCTTTCATAGAATTTAAAAGTTATAAATTTACTCAACCCTTTTCATTTTTAGTCTACTCACCAATCATATATACAATTACACTACTCACAGAATTCATATATACAATCACACTACTCAAATATTGTTTTACCATATTTACAAATTTAATAATATTAATAATAATTTATGTACCTAATACGCCGCTTGTGTTTCTTAACTTCATTAATCCTTAGCACCCTCGGTAGCTTCAGCTTCCCCACGATTTGGCTCAATGTTTAGTTCTCCATCTTTTACATTGACCCTCACAGTTTCATTATTACCAATCTGTCCCTTCAATAAATATATAGCCATTGGATTTAGAAGACGCTTTTGAATTAGTCTGTTCAATGGTCTAGCACCATATAAATTATCATACCCATGTTCAGTAAGCCAATCCTTGGCCTCGTTGGTCAAATCCAAAGTTATTCTTTTCTCTAATAATCTTTCTTGAACCTCTTGTAATCTGATATCAACGATGTTACGCAAGACCGTTTTGGATAATCTGTTGAAGACAAGAACATCATCTATACGATTGATGAATTCTGGTGGGTAATTGTGCTTCATAACTTCAATCACTTTATTCTTTGTAACATCTGAAACTATACCAGTATCATCCTTAATCTCTTCATCGTGTAATAAGATATCCTGACCAATATTTGAAGTCATGACAATTATAGTGTTTCTAAAATCAACTGATGTACCTTGTGAATCTGTTAGTTTACCTTCATCCAACACTTGCAACAAGACTTTACAGACATCTGGATGCGCTTTTTCAAATTCATCGAAAAGAACAACCGAATAAGGTTTTCTTCTAACAGCCTCTGTTAATTGACCACCACTTTCACTCATAACGTAACCTGGTGGAGCACCAATAAGCCTTGAGACTGTATGTTTTTCTTGAAATTCTGACATATCAAATCTTATGACATTACTTGATTCATCAAACAAAAATTCGGCTAATGATTTGGTCAATTCTGTTTTACCAGTACCAGTAGGACCTAAGAACATGAAGCTCGCAATAGGTCTTTTATCACTTGTTAAACCAGCTCTTTGCAGCCTAACAGCATCAGAAATGGCATGAATGGCTTCGTCTTGGCCAACAACTTTTCTTTTCAAAGAGTCTTCCATGTATAGCAAACGATCTTTATCACCTTTCAAAACAGTATCTATTGGGATACCTGTCATCTTGGATATGACTTTAGATATATCATCGGACGTGACAGAATCATGCAACAAGGAATCTTTTTTACCGGAAGCCTCTTCTTGCTCACTAATTTCAACTTTCTTCTCTAGATCAGGAATCTTTGCATATCTCAATTCAGAAGCCTTACCATAATTTCCTTCTCTTTGTGCAATTTCTAAATCGACTTTGGCTTGTTCCAAATCCTTTTTAGCATTTTTGATAGCATCAATCTCTGCCTTTTCACCTTCCCAAACCTCAGTCAATCTTGATAATTCGTCTTGTTTCAGTTTTAAGTCGTCTTCTAATTTTTCACGTCTCTCAACAGATAATGGATCGGTTTCTTTCTTTAGGGATTCCAGCTCAATTTGAATGGTCATTATACTTCTATCTAGGATTTGGATAGAGTCTGGTTTGGATTCATGTTGCAATCTCAAAACTGCACATGCCTCGTCAACTAAATCAATAGCTTTGTCCGGCAAGAATCTATCAGTAATGTAACGATTACTCAATGTCGCGGCGGAGACCAAAGATGAATCATTAATACGAACACCATGATGGACCTCGTAACGTTCTTTCAATCCTCTCAAGATACTGATGGTATCTTCAACCGTTGGCTCATTTAATTGAATTGGCTGGAATCTTCTGGATAAAGCAGGATCCTTTTCAATAATTTTATATTCATCCAAAGTTGTTGCAGATATACATCTTAATCCTCTCGCTAGCTTAGGTTTCAGGATGTTTGAGGCATCCATGGATCCATCGGTTTTACCCAAGCCCAATAACATATGAACTTCATCGATGAACACAATAATTTCACCATTTGCATTATCAATTTCTTCTAAAACTTTTTTCAATCTTTCCTCAAATTCACCTCTGAACTTGGCACCAGCTATCAAAGCACCCAAATCCAGAGCCACCAATTGTTTGTTTTTTAAGCTCTCTGGAACTTCACCTTTAACAATTCTTTGCGCTAATCCGTCAATCAGACTGGTTTTACCAACACCGGCTCGACCAATCAAGACTGGATTGTTTTTTGTTCTTCTTGAAAGAATCTGTATAGCTCTTCTTATCTCTTGGTCTCTCCCAATGACGGGATCCAGTTTCCCCTGTTCTGCTAATTTGGTCAGATTAGTACCATATAGTTCTAAAGCTGGTTTCTCCTCTTCCTGTTGCTGATTAGGATTCATATTCATTCTGAAATTACCAGGCCCACCACTGGCAAATCTGATGGGCTGCATCAAAGATATATTTGGTCTTCTAGCATTCGAAAGCTTGTCATTTGATTGAAACGATCTAGTTCTGGTTCTTGGAATAATTGGTTTGTGATTAGCCACAGCGGTTGAAAGAGCCCTCGTGGAGTAAACCAAACTTGGGCTTTCCAACTTAGCGGATGCTCTTAATGAAGGATAAAGTACGCCTTTAGTCAGCATTGGTTCAATTGACTTTTATCTTAGTGTGTCTTGAGCTGAAACCTGGAGGTTCATTATGGACTGACACCTTTTAATTTATATTCGAAACTGGTTTTTTTCTAGAATCTGCCAGAACTTTCCGGGTTCATGGAGAAGCTCAAAACCACTACAACAAAATCATAAGCAGAACGTCAAAAAGTTTCTATCAAGTTCGTTGAAACAAGTCATTATATTCGTTATTGTTGATCATTATCATTATCGTTAGTGCTATTGTTGTTGTTATGTCCTGGTGCCGGTGTCTGGTTTTGTTGTTGCTCTGACACAGTCCCATTTGCGGCTTGTACGGTCATTGGCGTATTACGGCTTGTGTCTGCGAAAGTTGAAGGTGTGTTCCTCAAGTACCGATGGTCCACATCGAATTCTGGATGGGCATCGTAAGACTCGTTTGAGACCTGGTAGGAAGGCTGTCTCGACAAATCATCGGCCATCTCAAAGAATGACACATCTTCTGGATGATCTTGTCGTCTTTGACTGACCGAAAAATACGGTTTTAGGCGATCCCAGAAGTTCAAATATGAAAGAATTGTCAGCAGATTAATACTCTTCAAGATGTATCCATTGTTATGGCGGTGTTTTGGATCCAAGTTTGGATTCATTGGATCTTGCAAGAAGCTATCGTTCGAAATTCTTCTACCTAAAACTGCCTTTCTTTCATATCCAACCTCCATTACTCTTATTGTATGGAGCCATTCCCAAATCACAATAGTCACAGTCAGCACAGAGAAGGCGAAAAGGTGGTTGGACCATGCTTTCAAAATCTCTGAAGCCAAATCTATAGTACAGAAGGTAAAAGGAAGAAGCATCACTGTCCAGCTGAATATAGCGAGCGCAATAGCTTTCCTATTATACGCAAATTGCCTTTTTTTGTACGTATACCTGGCAACTTGTATTGAACATAGCAATAATGCCAAGTAGTCCGAAAAATAATGTATCACTTTGATGGCTCTGAAAGCTGGTGAACCATCTTGTAATCTTTTGTAGAAAAGTCCATAGAGTAATCTAAAGATGAAATTTATTGCTGCCAAAAAACCACCATATATTATGATTTTTTTCTTGTATGAGTATTTGGAGATCTGCACCATGATGTCCAACCACGATACCCATATCAAGAACATCGAAACAGATCGTAGTATAACGTAGTTTGTTCCAAAAGTTATACATTTTTTAATTTCATCCATATCTGAATATTGCTTAGAGTATTGACAGTTCAGGATCTTCGTTAGCCTGGCCAGCATAACACTATGACCAACTGAAAAGAATAAGTTCGAGAAGATCAACGAGTTTGGAATGGTATTTGATGCTAAAAACAATAGGAAAAACATCATCCAGCTCGCCGTAACAATACCAGTCATGACGAATGATATAGTGGCAACACCCCCGACGAACGCTTCTTTGTTATAAAACATTGGTTCCAGCTGATTGGAAACGTTCCACATATCCAATTTGAATTGTGTGCTGTTGAAAATATCCCATGACATATTTGTAATATAGTAAGCTGGGAACGATAGTGTGATGTTAAAATCATTTGTAGCTAATGACCCAGCAGTTAGTTCGTAGACATCAAATTGCCCATATTTGGTGAGTATATCGTCGAATACCAAGTAGGCATCCTCCCTGCTTCGTGGAGGTGACATCTTTGATTAATGAAGAAGTTAAAAAGAGCCCAAATGGTTATTACCTTAGGGTGTTTACATTATGTTGATCTTTTTGCAAAAAACAATTCGCGAAAACGTATGATGCAGCGTTTCCCCATAATACGTGAGCACTATTGAATCGTTTATACTACTACTGAGTTTATTCTTGAGGAGATTATGATTATAAATATATTATGTGACTAATTTGTATTATTGTGGCTTCTTGTAATTACCTCCATGCCCACTATTGTTTCTAGTGTAGGTCAGGTTCCCAAAACGGGGCCTATTGTTATGGACATTATGGTTACTAGATTTCTGTGATAATTTATACCCATTATTACCACCACTGCTTTTCCCATTGAGTTCTCTTAGACTGACATTGATGATGTAACATCTCATCTTGAAAAAAACATCATCCTCAGTCTCTAGTTTTGTATTGATTGAAGGTAGTGAGACACGGACCTCTACCGAATCTTTAGATTTGGATGTTATCAATTTCGGTTGCAATTCACGAACGAACATGAAATTATTGATACCTCGTTTGTAAAAAGTGGAAGCGAATCCTTCAGGATAGTACTGTTCATTTTGTTGAGCCGTAGCAGATGAAAGTGCCGATGAAGAAGATGATAGCCTTGAAGGCTCCGAATGTATTGCATGGTTCGAGACAGGAAATGAGACTGGGATATTATGATAGTTGTTGCTGTTATAGTGTCTATTGAATTGGAAATCTTCAGGAAACACATCATGTTCTGGTATGGCAGTTGAAGTTTGCAGGGATGAAGGGAGGTCCTTTTTAGGTGTGATGATCTTTATAATATCGTTGATACTATCGTCTATACTTTTCGATCTTGAAAGGGCGTTAAAAGTATCCATAGATGATCTTGTGAATGTTCGTTCTTGTGAAACACTTGGTGAAGGAAAGAATCTTGATGTATTTCTAGTTTGTGATTCCAACCCGATACTTTTCAATGGGTCATCTGTTTCTTTTTTGTAATTCCCATTTTGGTTGTTGAAAGGTGACCATAGTAAAGTTGAGTCGCTCTTTGTTGATAATTGACGATCCTCACTTCCCCATAGATTGAAGTTTGTGCTCCAAGGGTTATTGGATTCATCATCTTGAGTTCTATGATTTATGGGTGTATTATGTTGGAACCTTGAATCGTTCGAGGTCTGTCTTGAATTCAATGCGAAAAAGTCTATTGGTTGTTGCTGTTGGTGTGGTTCATTGAAAAAGTCATTGTTCGTGCTGGGTATTATTAAGGGAGATTGACTTAAAGATTTCATAGTTGGTGTTTGAGAGCTGGTATTTCTTCTGAAGCTTGATAGTTTTGAGCTTGAAGGGGCCCAGAGAGATTCATTATTATTGAGTTGCTTTGTTTTGGTTTCATTATGTATTTGATTCTGTAGCTCGTTCCACAAGTTATCTTCATCATCATCAGCCCAGTTGAAGTTTTCTGTTTGTAGTTGGTTTGGATCAAGCTGTGCCCTAGACCCAGATTGATGCTTGAGTTGGATCTGAGACTTTAGATCGGGCTCTGGTGTTATCTGTATTGTATTTTGTATCTGTTGTGATGTCTCTTCAATTTGTTCCTCCGGCCCTGTCAAATTAAACGAAACATCCGGAGTCGTTTCAGCATCCTGTTTCACCTCAGTAGCCCGCACTTTCTCATTCTCATCTTGCAGGACAGCTTCATTAGTTACATCATCACCAATTTCAGCAGAAGGTGTGCTACTCCATACACCAGCAAATGTTGCTGCAACTGGAATTGGTGATTCCTCTTTTGAAGATACAGAAGCTTTATGTTGATCTAACTTGGATCTGTTGACAGTATTCAATTTCTTTGAAACCAATTTCAACTTTGTAGGGGCGCCATTTGATTTCTTCTTCACCGATAAAGAAGTTGATTTTCTACCAACTCCATTGTTACCATCTGAACCATTATTATTAGTCTGTTGTCTGAATAGGCTATTCACAGATTGCGACTTGAACTGTTTTTTGGATCTAATGGCATCACTGGTCGACATCCTTGAAGGATCGAGTAACTAACCACCAAGCAATAGGTAAATGTTTCGACAGTACAGGAGATACCGAGTATGAAAGGATTTAATTGCGTTTCTAATTGTTTATAGATTTCACAAATCAGAAAAAAAAATTCAGCTCTTGGATAAGATTACATAATCTTTATGTAACACATATAAGCTCCAATTGAATCGGGGAACTAAAAGTATACACAAATCTATCTTTGCATGTCTGGATCTCTCATTGATGCTTGGTGGGCTGGTAGTAGCATCAGCTCGGCGACCTGGACGTTGGATGGTCTCGAGGTGCTCCAGACGATTCCATCTGCTATGTCCTTTGGATCCAATGGCTTGTATATCTGGTACACCTTTTCAGCTTTTGAGTCATCACCATCATGTCTGACGGATGCAAACTCAGTTTGAACAAGGCCTGGAAGCACTTCAATAACTCTAATATCAGTATCCTTGTATTCTTTTCTCAAAACATCCGAGAATGTAGAAATTGCAGTCTTGGTCAAACAATAGATAGCTCCTCCAATATATGGATCTCTCCCACTGATAGAGCTGATATTTACAACGTCACCTTTGTTCCTCGCATTCTTCAAGATGATCTGAGTCATTGTGATTAACCCTGTTAGGTTCGTATTGATCATATTGGTGACATCTGAATGTGGAATCTCTCCAATGTTATTTAGTCCATGAGCAAACCCAGCGTTATTGACAAGAATATCAACTTTGCTAATGAGTTCCTTATTTTCTTCACCCCATTCAACAATGCTGTCGCTCTGTGAAAGATCAATTGATGATACGATGACATTCGCTTTGGGATGTTGATCTCTAATTTCTTGGGAAACCTGTTGAAGCCTCTCCAATCTTCGAGCTATCAGAACCAAATTGATTTCGCCATTGGTCACTTCAGCATATAGCTTTGCAGTTGCTTCACCGATGCCACTAGAGGCACCAGTTATTAGCACAGTCGATCCCTTCTGTCTTTCAAACATTTAATGGTCCTCAGCTATCGGTTAAACATATTCGAACTTGTTGACGAGGACTTCGGGCCCCCTTTTATATCCTCTCTTTACCCCGGATTTACGCAAGCTTGTTGGGGGGATCCCTGAAGTCATTTAATATAAATGAAACAGTTATTTTGGTTGACGGCTAATAGCACAGCTAGTCCATCTACTGTTCAGTCTATTCGTACAGCCACTGACGTGTATTTCTTAAGGCTATATATCAAGTCGCAAACATCTGCAGCTCATCTGTAAGCCTTATCACTCATAGTAGCCTGATGAGTTGGCAAAATAACAACCTCACTAATAGCACAATTTAGTCTTCTTGAAGTGATATAAATGATCAAGTCAGCAATATCATTTGCATCTAGTGGCTCGTAGTCTTTATAAACATTATTGACCTTTGATTCATCCCCGTTGAATCTTGTGTTGGAGAAATTTGTCTTGATGATCCCCGGCTCAATGAGAACCACTCTGATATTATAATTGATCAATTCTTTTCTTAGAGAAGTGGTGAATGTTGCCACTGCTCCTTTTGTTGCACAGTAAGCGGATCCACCAGGATATGGATCCTCGGCAGCTAGTGAACCCAGCTGAATGATATCACCTTTATTATTTTTCTTGAAGATTGGTACAACTAGCTGTGTCAGTGTAATCAGACCCAAGATGTTTGTACTGAACATCAAGTCAATATCTTTTTGATCAATTTCACCAACTTTTTCCAGCCCTCTTGCCAGGCCTGCGTTATTTACTAGGATGTCCAAATTATGAATCAAATCTTTTGGAATCTTATTGAAGAAATCATGGATTTTTTCGCTTTTGGATAGATCACCGTAACTGATGTAAACATCAGCCTCTTGCAAAGTACTGTATTTCTCAAGGTATTCTGTTTTCAATTCACCCAGTCGTTTCTCGTTGATATCAATCAAGATGAATTTGATGCGTCCTTCAGTCTTCTTCAGGAACTCTCGTGTTGTTGCTTCACCATTTCCACTAGCAGCACCTGTAATTAGCACAATCTTGTTATCCAGACGAGACATGATCTATCAATCAACTTGTATTAAAGAGCTACAGAACCGAGGTGAGCTTCTATCTTTGTTGAAGGGATTCAGAGTGGCTTTATATATTTCCCCCCGTACTCCACACTCCAGGCTAACATTAACCCCATAGTGACCAGTTCTATGGAAACCTAAAGCTCATTTTTCTTTTGAAATAAACACTCACGGTTATCAAAGGCAAATGGAGATACCAGATAGACGGGTGAACAAGTCACTGCAAAAAAAGAGTCCCCATAAGGCTCAAAGCTCAAAGAATGATCAAAATCAGAAACACAGAGAGTTGAGTACATTTCCTTAAAGTCCATCTTCTCGGTATGCACCGCAATTGTCGCTAAAGCATGAAGCATAAGGAGATTTGTTTACAAAATAAGTGAAAAGTTTGAAGTTTTGTATATATAGGTGTTTGGCTTTACTATGTATTCACCATTTGAGCTCATCAAGATCAATGATGTATTGTGTGACGGTATGTTGAGAAGGGATAACAAGCTTGTTGTTCTTGGGACCTGCGGTATACGATCCCAGGAACACCATAGATAGGGAATAAGTCTAGAGAAAATCTCACCAAGAGTTACACAAAACCACATTTACAATTCCGGCTCTCAACATCCACAAACGCAGCTATAGCTGCTTAGACCCAATAGATCTAATTAAACACTCGCTTCATCTCCTGTCAATTTTTGCGCTCTTCTTTGTTCTTCAATAGACAGGGTCCACTGCACAACAGATTTTCATTACAATGCTGTTGAGTACATTCTTGAACATTGGACTATTGTCACTACACTTGTGCTCGGCTTTCCATATAAAGCGGAATTTGAATGGTACAGATGACACCATTTGGGATTACACAGACGAGGACAAGAAGATCCAAGGTGTCACATTTGGTGGTTGGTTTGTGCTTGAGCCATACATCACTCCTTCTTTATTTGAACAGTTTGGTGATGATGAAACCAAGATCCCAGTTGATGAGTACACTTTCACTGAACAGCTTGGGAAGGAAGAGGCACAGAAGCAGCTAGATAAACACTGGTCAACCTGGATTACTGAAGATGATTTCAGAGACGCTCACAAATACGGCTTGAACTTGATTAGATTGCCAATTGGTTATTGGGCATTTGAGTTATTAGATGATGACCCTTACGTTCAAGGTCAAGAACCATACTTGGACAAAGCTTTGAAATGGGCCAAACAGCACGATTTAAAGGTTTGGATTGATTTACATGGTGTTCCTGGATCTCAAAATGGGTTTGATAATAGCGGAAAAAGAGGTAATGTGACATGGCAAGATGACCCTGAGAACATTCTGGTCTCTTATAGAGTTTTGAGTCATATATTTGGCAAGTACGGCGGCGAGAACTATACCGATACCGTTATTGGCATTGAAATTGTTAATGAGCCTTTTGCATCTAAAATGAACTCTACAGAATTGAAAGAGTTTTATTATAACACTTATTTTGATTATAGAGTTAATTATGGCTCAAGAAATGTCTTTGTTATTGAAGATGCATTTGAACCTATCGGGTACTGGAATCAGCACTTCAATAATGATTATTCAAATGTCTCCAAGCCATTTCTCAATGATGAATTACTAGTAGACGGTGCTAGCTCAAACAACTATTTCCATGACATTGTTGTTGACCATCATCATTATGAAGTGTTTGAACAAGCTCAAGTGGAAAATACTCCAAATGCTAGAGCCCAGGATATCAGAAATTACGGGGAGAGTATTTCGAAAGAGCAAGAATATCATCCTTCTGTTGTTGGGGAATGGTCTGGTGCCATTACTGATTGCGCCAAGTGGTTAAATGGTGTTGGTACAGGTGCAAGATATGATAATACATTCAATACATCTCAATTGATTAGAGCCAATGGTATAAATGGAACAACAGAATCTATATTCAAGTCCAAGGACAATAAAAGATCATGTGAAAATGTCACCTATATTGAAGATTTCTCTGATGAACATAAAGAGAATATTCGTAAATTCATTGAAATTCAATTGATCACGTATGAAAATTCCAATGCTGGATGGATTTTCTGGAACTATAAAACGGAAAATGCCATTGAATGGGACTTGAAGGCATTGTTAAAACATGATTTGTTCCCACATCCATTTGACGATTACAAGTATTTTTATGACAATGGTACCCAAATCTGGGAGAATTCGGCCAACTCTTACGTCAAGCCAACTTCTGGATCCATGACTGTTCTTTTTATTTCGGTCTTGTCATTCTTTATCACCACGTCTCTCTTCTGAGCATGATAGATTTTCAATAGATGTATAGATATTAATGGGAATACAATAAAATTATGGATATATATCAATTCCCAGATGTGACAATGTAGTGTCCGAATCTGGCAATATACCCAATCGGGATATTTTCACGCTTTGTTTTTGGCAAAACACCAAAAATAAACATTTGGTGAAGATTTGAGGGCTGTAGCAGAACAGCGTTTACTTTAAACCCTTCACATCTCTCTCGGAAAGCAAAGCAGTGCTGAGATATCCTCTCGTATCACAACAACAGGATCCACCCAAATCAGTTCTGGAAGATTCATTTTGAAACGCCATTGGAACATTTTAAATCATTCATTCAAGAACTATTTGCATGGAGAATTCCCCTTGGCTATACTTTTCATTAGTGTTGGCATAAATAAGACTTGAACTTTTCAAATATCAGTCAGGAACGTGATATAGAAAAGACAAGAAAACGACCAAGCTTAAAAACACAATATCAAGGATACATCATGAGGTTCAATATATTCACCACATTGGCCGTGTTTATGACCTCAACGTATGCTGTTGATTTGACCATTGGTGATACCGATTCGGTATGTGATGCTGCTGCACTGATTGCAGATGGTATATTGGATTACTACGAAGGTACCGAATATGGTGGTGCGGTAGGTATGTTTTCTAGTCCTTATTATTGGTGGGAAGCTGGTGAAGCATTTGGTGGGTTGCTTGGATATTGGTATTTTTGTCAAAATGATACATATGAAGAATTGATATATGATGCATTGATTGCTCAAAAGGGTACAGATAACGATTATATTCCAAAGAATCAATCCACAACGGAAGGTAATGATGATCAAGGGTTTTGGGGGATAACAGTTCTTGAAGCTGCTGAAAGAAATTTTACAAATCCAAAAGATGATGATACCCCAGGTTGGCTTGCAATGGGCCAAGCCGTTTTTAATACAATGTGGTTGAGATGGGATACAGATAATTGTGGTGGTGGGTTAAGATGGCAAATCTTCACTTGGAATTCTGGTTATTCTTATAAAAACACCATTTCCACTGCTTGTATGTTTAACATTGCATGCAGATTGGGTAGATACACAGGGAATGAGACTTACTTCGATGTTGCCGAAGAAGCCTATCAATGGTTGGTTGATGTCAAGTTCGTTATTGAAGGTGATTCCATGAAAGTCTATGATGGTGCTGAAATTACTGATAACTGTACCGATGTTACAGAATCAGAATGGTCATATAACTATGCCTTATTACTTGCCGGGTCAGCTTATGCGTATAACGCTACTGGTGATGATACTTGGGGTACAAGAGTTGAGAGTTTATTGAAAGGTTGTGCAGTGTTTTTCGAAAATGATATCATGTATGAAAGAGCGTGTCAAGGTGCAGGTACCTGTAATAATGATCAACGTTCTTTCAAATCCATTTTTGCAAGATCTTTAGGTCAAACTGCAAGTTTAGTTCCATCCACTGCTGATACCATTGATACATGGCTACAAACTTCAGCCAAGGCAGCTGCAAAGTCATGTAGTGGTGGGTCTGATGGTCATACTTGTGGTCTCAACTGGTTTAACGGTACTTGGGATGGTTATTATGGTCTTGGTGAACAAATGTCTGCTTTAGAAGTGATACAAAATACCTTAGTCCATGACAGACCAGGCCCACTAACAAATGAGACTGGTGGTACTTCTGAAGGTGATGCTTCCCTTGGTTCGAGTTCAAGTGGGTCTCAAAGTTCTTTAACTTCAGATTCTTTAACAATAACAGGGAAGGATAAAGCTGGAAGTGGTGTTATAACTGCAGTTGTTCTTGCAGTTTTGGTGGGTGGTTCAGTCTGGATGATCATATGAGACACATGCTATAATCACTCCTTTTTGACTCCAATGCCTGTAAATTAAGCGTATATCTATCTGTATAATATATTTAAAGTTTGTTCCTTTTTTTTTGGACTGTGAGGCTAGTTTCAAAGCTATTCAAGAAATCCCGTGATGTAACAGATTTCCGAACAATAGGAAAAACATCAACACATTTCCAAATCTGTCCTTTTTGACACCATTTTGTATAGGAAACAACGAAAAACTGATACTGAAATAGCACACCAATCAATTTAATAAACATGTCACTGCATCAGCTAAGATTCTTAGACACACTGAGTGAATTTCAGAAGTCGAAGAGAGCATTTCAAATCGTTTATTCCACTAGCTTAAGACCACTTAAGAGTAAAATATCAAGAATTTGTATCCTAGATTCATCATTCAATCCACCAACAAGAGGTCACTTTGCCTTGATATCCAAATCATTAGACTACTATAAACAAAAACAGCATATATCTGCTGAAGATCAATATGTTGTACTCATGTTAGCTGTCAACAACGCTGATAAACTACTTAAACCTGCAGCTTTCGAACATCGATTGGACATGATGGCACTCTTGGCTGACCATATTCAAAAAAAGTTGAGCGTACATGTATCCATTGCACTGACGGAGTACCCAAAGTTCGTTGATAAGGCAGAAGTGATTGAAAACTGGGCAAAGCAATCAGTTGAAGATCCAAGTGAATTGAAGTTTTCGTTCCTTGTCGGTTATGATACATTGATTAGAATTTTCAATCCCAAATATTATGTTCCAAATCCAATATCAAAGGCATTGAAAGGATTCATGGATTGTAATGATTTGTTTTGTTTAACAAGATCTGACGATTCTATAGTGGATGCCCAAGGTCAATTCAAATATGTCCAGGACATTGCAGATGGGAAAACTCCTTTACCCACAGATTGGGCACAACAAATCCATCTAGTTGAGAACGATCCTGATATGCTGACTGTTTCGTCATCAGAGGTTAGGGATAGCGTTGGTACTGGTTCAACTAATGAATGGAAGTATAAGCTTACCAAAGACGTCGCGGCTTACATTGAGCAGAACAAATTATATGATTCTGCTTCTATATCATTATAGAGATATCAAGCTATCTAAATCTAACTTATTTCCCCTCCTCATAATCTAATGCATCATTCCAGAAGTTGACTTCTAACAACGCAACATCTGCATAAATTTTGACCAATTTCAAAGCCTTTTCGGTGCTTATACCAACTGAATGTCTTTCCAAGGTTTCTCTTCCCAAAGCCATTGCATTACGATACTCTTTTGCCTTATAATCATTAATCCAGTCGAGATACTCACCCTCGGTTACCTTAACATCTTTGATATGATCAGCTGCTTCACCATAACCAAAGAGACAAGGTGCCAATGCAACATTGATTTCTAACCAATCACCGGTTCTAGCGATGTTTAATAAATAATCTGCATATTCTTTACCAGCACGACTTAAGGTCAAAGAAGCTAAATCTGTGATACCATGTTTACCTAATTTACCAACATGTAAAGTCATCTCATGAGCAACATTCTCCAAGATGGCAGCTTGTCTTCTTATACATCCGATATCTGGAGCAACACCAGCTGCAAGAGCATTAACACGAGCATATGTTGTTAAATAAGCATGATCTTGCTTTAGGTAATGAACGAATTTATATGTTGGCAACGTGCCGTCAGCCACTTGTGACACAAAAGGATGCTTGATGTACAATTCCCAAATAGGTTTGACAACTGGATGATTTTTCAAGAAATCAACAAAATGCCCTTCTAAAAATAATGTGTTTAGGTCATTAGTTAAAGATGGAGTAGAGACAATATGATAAACATGGTTCAGTGGACCATTGCCATGGCCAATGTTATCTGCAGCAACTATAGCGCCATGGACATATCTAATGGCTTGGTCAATTGCATGTTTCACATCATAACCTTTGGCTAAATTGGCACTGATTGATGAAGCCAATGTACATCCTGTTCCATGTGTATTTCCGGTAGATATGAAGTCTGATTTGTATACGGTGAATGTATCATCAACTGAATGGTACAAGATGTCAGTGATCAACACTTCATCACCTTCTTTAGCGACATTATTGTTTTTGTCCCATGGAATGTGTCCACCTTTCAACAACACACTAACCACCCCTGTTTCCCCTTGAATGATTTGAGCAGCTTTTTGTAAATCTTGCAGTGATTTAACATCGAAATCTTGGCCCAAATACTTCAAGATTTCCTTAGCCTCAAGAAAATTTGGAGTCAACAAAGTTGCCTTCTTGATCAACTTATCTATTGCTCTTAATAAAACGTCTTTTTTACTCAATGTGGCACCAGTAGTAGCGACCAAAACAGGGTCAATAACAAAAGGTTTTCCAGAATGATATTTGGTGACATACTCTGCAAGAACATCAATTGCATCAACAGTAAGCAAGCCAGTCTTGATAACGTCAACTTGGATATCTGAAAAGTTTGCATGTAAGATTTTTTCAAATTGTTCCTTTGTTGTATACTGGACAGCATCAACACCTTTAGTGTTTTGGGCAGTTAAAGCAGTGATTGCAGTCAATGCGTATGCACCATTGGCAGTGATGGCTTTAATATCAGCTTCGATACCAGCACCACCTGAAGAGTCAGAGCCAGCAACGGCCAGCACGGTGGAGAGTTTTGAAGGTGCCAATTCAGGCCATGAGATTGGTACGAAGGTTGTTCTATCAGTCATTTTCTTGAAACCTCTTGATAGAAATGTTTTTCTTCTCTATGGATATGAATGGATTGAATTTTCACGAGCTCTAATATGTTAATGAAAGAGAATAAGATTCAGAGCACATCAGATTCTTTTCAAGCGTGAGTCTCCCATTCAAAATGTACTTCACGCAATGGCATCATATGCACTTAGTGTAATTTATGAGATAAGTTCGTCTAGAGAGAGAAATGAGCACCTATGAGACCACTGAACCAGTACTATAGTTTACAAAAATCATGTCAGCACTGAGATCAGGCCATATAAATCGCTATCAATAGTGAAAGCAAGAGCTCATCTCGTTGTTGAAGGGTTTCTAATGCACATAGAAAGATTCAAGTTGAGCGATAAGCTGTCACAGAACGCATTCGCGAGAATGCTCGCGAGAAAATTAGATACGACCCTAAGGTCACCTGACAGGCGCGGAAGTCTGATCTGGCAGATCAGATTCTGGATAGTTTCAGTACTTTCAAAGGAAACATCTGGCGCTATTGATTAAATGGTGAGCGAAGAAAAGCTAGCCATTGACTATTGTTCGAGAATGTCGTCGCTAAGTGTACCAAGAGCAAAGACTAGGGCTCGGGCACTGTCTGTAAACAAGACAAACGAGGCCCAGAGATCGAGAATGCAACAATCGCTAGACGACTTACAATGTAAGTAGCCCATTATCAAAGCCTCTATCATATATCAAGTAAGACTAACAGGCCCAAATTTTTTAGCTACATTATCGGAAGTTGAATTCAGCTGGCGACAGACTATAGGCGATGATGCCAATCCGCTGGACATAGCACTACCTTTATTGGATAACACATCTGTTGGATTAGCTCATAGGCACGGTGAATTCATAGACCTCAAAGATAGAATTTCGAACGGGCTACGTCAAGCTGTAAATGAACATTTCCAAGCCTTCAATGATAGTGTCGGCTCATACAGATCTGTTGTGCAAAATATTGCCAATTCTCAACATACCCTAAATAGGGTTAAGGACACCATTCAAGATTCTACAAAGGAGATTTCCGGAGCAGGCGATAGTTTGACTGATTTGAATGACAATTTAAAGAATTATAACGATATGATCGAGGTGCTATCTAATATTGAATATTTGAAAAAGGCTCCTAATGATTTGGAAGATGCAATCAGTGATAAGAACTATTCGAAAGCTCTACTGATATTAAACACGGTTTCTTCAAAAGCTCAAACTTATAGACTATGGGAACTACCTGCATTATCCAATTTGGAAAGTTATTTTCAAACACAGCATCAACAGTTGTTTGAGATCTTGATTGAAGAGATCCATCATATCATATATTCCAAAAAATTGTTCAATTCTTTTAATAGCGGGAACGATGATTTTAGAGATTTGGAGTCTTCAAACTATTCAAACATTGAGAAATATTTGATGAGCACTATAGATACGGATATATTGGAAACTTCCATCTCGAGCCATTCAAATGTTGAACTTTTTTTAAGAACATTGATAAGAAATAGTCCAAATTTAGTTGAGGGAAATGGCGGTGAAAGTTTACACGAATCAAGTCTTGATGATGATAACGATAGAGCAACTATAATGAGTTTTGATGATTCAAACCCATTTAACCAGCTATATCACTTATTCACTATCATCTACAAACTAGGTAAATTGCCAACAGCAATTGAAATTATTATTCAAAGGGATGCGAATGAAATAAATCAATTGATTAACAGGCAAACTGAAGATATACGATTAAGACATACCAAAATCATCAAATTTTTGAATTCATCAGTAAATACAGAACAACTATCCAAGGGTTTAGGCGTTGATCAAGCATTAAACAATGATAACTACAAAACTATTGTCATTAGAGATTTATTTTGGAGTTTTTTCAAAAAATTGTTGTTTTTATTACAATGTGTTCGAGTTATATCAGAGATTGTTCAAAGTTTCGAGAAAGATGGTCTACAACTAGCAAGGACCAACTCAAGAACCATAAATGATGATACATTGATGAAACTTTGGGTCTCGTTGAAAAGCGAAATCAAAATATTTGTTCTCTCCTATATTGCAAGTAATGAATTATCGTTAGGTTCTAAGCTGACACATACTGCATCCACTAGCAATGGTACCAATGGGAGTAGCACAACAACAACAGCAGCAGTATCGGGAACTAAAACTGATTCTTCGCTTTTCCAATTCTATAAAGTTGATTACGATCAAGATCACTCAAACGATTTGAAATTAGTGTTACAAGATTTATTTCCAGGCTTCATCAATTCGAATGATATGGCCAAAATTGACTCCCCATATATTGAAGACACCAAATTTTTGAAACAAACTAGAATAATCCCGGCAAATATTTTCCACATGAGGATTATTTTAGAGCCATTCTTAACTTTTATTCAAGGGGCCAAATTATTGATGCCAAATCACGAGAAAGATGAACCAATAATGTTTTTCAATCAGTTTATGAATTCGGACTTCTTACCTTTGCTAGAAGAATCTTTCATTGGATACTATATGGAGGAAGTTGAAGAAGTTGATCCTTATGATATCTATGATCCAATTGGTGAAGGATCAGCATTGTTACCATCTGCCTCAAATAGAACAAATGCGAATAAAGATGATCAATTAGAAAATCAAAATGAACAGAAAGTTTTCAGATTTTTCCTTGAATTCAAAAAATATTTCAGTGATATTTGTTTTATCCTAAACACATCGTTACAGTTTAAAAAGGAATTTACAAGCATTGTTTTCAAGTTACTGAATAAATTTCAGGATAAAGTTGAAGAATTTAGCAATGAGCTTCTAAGTGAATTAAACAATTATTTCGAGCCAAATAGAGAAATCATAAGGTCGTTACAAGACCCAAATGCTAAAATCAGTCAGCAAGCATTATCACATATAAATAAGAACGAATTGAAAAGATTAAAACTCTATGAATATTTTCAAGTGTTAAATAATTCATTGTTATTCTTAACCAATTGGCTTGAGTTCAATTTAATAAAAACGATTGATTTGAACAAAACTGATTTGAACTTATCTACAATTGAAAAATTAAGAAAGAATTGGTCCTTTTTCGAAGCAACAAATTTCAAGTCGGATCTATCCACAATCAATAGCTCATCACAATTAGACCTCAAACATTCAGCCAAGGTTATCTTGAATGATAAATTACTAAATAACTACAAAGAGATTGTACAACAGTACAAGAACATTAACAAAAGCGTTACTATAGTGTTGAAAAGGATTGATGAATTAGTCAAAATATGAAAAGTGTATTTTATACAGTGGTTGTGATGAGACAAATAAAATTAAGTCTCAATATATAGAAGCGATTATATCTACCAAAACTAATATTATGAAATAACGATATCGAAACACTCATGTACAATTTTAAGGTATTTTTGCGCAAATAGTGTATAAGCATTTCCCAATGTGTTGAATGTGGAAAGGAAGTTACCCTAGAAACAAGAGAGTTACCCGACAATAGCATTTCGTGCAATTAATCAGTAAATTTTTGTTTGTCGAGCAATGATCTTACCTGTTTTCTTTGTGTAACTTCATCTGAGTATGCGAAGCCCCGGAGTCATAATGATTGATATACCAGTATTAATGATGTACTTTTCACAATTTTAATCGGTATTATCGTCTCTCATCATTTTTGCGCAATTACCACATAGGGTAGCGGTTGGGCAGCCCGGCGCCAAATTCCATCTTTTTTCAGGTTGTATTTTTCTCATTCTCAATTTTTCAAAGGAGTCAGCAGTTTCCTTTGAATTTCCAACACGAAGTCGCCACCGGAACGCCAACGTCAACAGCTGAACAGCACATACAAAAGCTACAACACCGAGAGTAAGGAACCCACGCGGAAACGAGCAAGCTTCCAGGGACTACAACTAAAATCCACAAGAGAAACAGTCCATTTGCATCCATTGTCAAGCGCTGAGTTTTGTGTTTCCCCTTATTTTGCTGGTTTTGTGTTTCGGGATTTTCATTTGCCCATTTGCTGAGCATTTTCCCATTTTTTTGCGTATTGTTTTTATTTCGTTGATTTGAGTTTTTCTATGGGCTGGTGAGAAATGGTCGCGCCACTACCTTCTTCTGCTGGTAACCGGTTTCGTCAAAGGAAGATATCCACAAAGCAGACATTACAGATCTTCAAGCAGAGTCAGGTGTCAGATATCGACAATGAAGACTTGCAGCAGAGAGACCTGCAAGAGATTGAGACCGGTGTCGAGAAGAATGAGGAAGAAGAGGTGCATTTGCAGAAGATTTTGAAGAATACTGGGATCACCTCCGCTGCTGAAAATTATATCCCAACACCAGATGCTTCGAAAGTTTGGTCTGAAGCATCCAAGTTTTACAAAGGCCATTTCATAGAACCAGAATCATACATCAAATCATCATGTCAGGTTGAAGATTACTCGGGATGTCTATATAATATGGATGAGGAAGATGAGGTGTTTTTGAAGAAGTATAACGATGAATTGAAATCAATGAATATCGATCTATTAAATGAAGATGAGTTTGAAAACATTTTTTATAATTTTGAGAAAGTTATAACGGAGAAACAACCTTTCTTGGTCACGGATCCATCACAAGTTTTACCCTTGGAGGAAATCAAGATGTCAATTTTGAAGTTTGATAAATCATCAGTGGAAAATATAAGGAAATCTTTGTCAAACGATTTACAGGTACATCCATTTGTTACAAAGTTTGATGCTAAATCACCTCAAAAGCCAAGAACTTTAGAACAATTGATTGATAAATATGGTCAACCCGTTTATGAACATTTTAAAGCTCGAAAAATTGAAAGAGGAGGTAAATCAGTTGCTCCAATTTTGAAATTCAACGGTGAAGATGATTCTGATGCTTATATATGTTTTAGACAAAGACAGTTTAGACAACAAAGAAAGACCAGAAGAGCTGATACTCAGAGTTCTGAAAAATTGATTAGATTGTATCAAGAATTAAAGAACACGAAGGATTTGGTTTTCCTTGTTGCTCAAAGGGAACTGAAAAGATTAGAGGCATTGCAAACTGAACGTGAAATCTTTGAATTGAGATGTAAAGTCAAGAATTACAAACGTGATTTGGGTATTACTGATAGTGATGAAGATTTGATCGCTCACAAGAAGAGAAAACCTGCTCCACCTCCACCAGAAGTAATTGCTTCTTCCACCATTGCTGATGAAACTCTCAAAAGTAAGAAAGGTTTATCCAAAATTGGGAACAATGCAAACACTCAAGACAAATCGAAAAGTGCTGTTGCTACAGATCTGGCTGGTTCAGAATCTGCTCCAACACAATTCCAGCCTTACGTCAAATTACCGCCTTCTAAAATTCCAGATATGGAATTGGAAACCGTTCAAAGATTACTCCACAATAAGGACGCTAGTATGCAAAAATTCGTTCAAGAGAAATTAAAGAAAAGAAAACAAGCTGATGCTGGTTTCACTAATTTTACGGATGATGCGTATAATCCATTATTTGATTTGAATCCTGGCTCAAAGGATATCATTGACTCCTCACATACACCTTATTCATCAATCGTTTCATCATTTTTCGATGTGCAAAGTCGTGGTTATATTCATGGTATTGATAAATTTATTGAGAATGGAGCTACATCTAATGATAAAGATGCATTGCAATTCAAACTACATCACAACAACAAGAATAGATTGAAGAAATCCAGCATACAAACAAAATTTGTTCCTGAACGATACAATCCACTTTTTCAAAAATCCATCAATACTAGTGATCCTGTATATACATTAAGAAAAAGAGTTGGTAGATTAGGTCAAGTTTATGTGGACAGAAAATCTATGGTTAGTAAACCAGATGAAAATTTCGATGAGTTTTTGGTTGATCCAAATGATTATGAAGCAATTGATGCCAAAGAAAGACTTGATGATCGTTGGAAATATGATTCGGATTCAAGCTTATTGGATATCAATGATAATGAACCATTCAGTGATGATCCTTCAAGATTGAACTCAATTTCAAATGATACACAAGTTATAAGATTTGGTGGTATGCTTCTGTCGAAAGCTTATGAAACTCTGAAAGAAGCTATCATTCATCAAAGACAACAGTTATACTATCAGCAACTGCAAAGAATGCACGCTCAACAAAAGGTTCAACAACATCAACAACAACAACAGCAACAACAAGCCCAACAACAATCTTCATCCTCAAGACAAGGAACGCCAATTGTAAATAGACAAACTCCGCAATCTCAAAACGGTCGTTCCAATTCAAATTTAATCAATCAACAACAACAACAACAACAGGCACAGGGACAACAAGTTAGAGCTCAATCACAACAGTCACCTACGCCAACATCATCAGTCCACAATACTAGTAACAATAATGGTACTGCTAACGGTAACAGATTTAACGGTACCAGCAATACTATGGTTAAGACTGAAAATTAATCTGATTTAATCAGTTAAGAAACATACAACACATCTGAACAAAATTAATATACCTTTGTACATTATCCTATGGAGCCAACATTGTATTATATAATAGGGACTTTATGCTAGACTCGTCAAGAATGATTCATCATATCAAGCAAAAATGGCATTTGATTTTACATGTTTTTAGTTTAGTTTAGTTTTAGTTTTAATTCTTCATGTTTATATGATTTCTGTCCGTATCAAATCCGAACACAAGACGCGAAACATTTTGGAGATCCGGATATATATCGAAAAGTAAACAAAGAACTGTTAAAGTAGAACTTCTATAGTTCAGTATTGCTAGAGACGATGACAGAACAAACGGAAGATATAGTAACTAAAAAGGTGTTGCAGGATATAACAAGTGCTCAGAATAACACTCTGTTATCAAGCGCAGAGAACGATTTTAACGAAGGCATTAAATCGTTGTTGAGTAATAAGATTGAAGATGGAGCCCAGTACGATCCAAGAGAACTAGATCCTCAGATATCAAATTATAAAGTAAGTTTGAGGTCATTTTTGTAACTATGGAAAGCCAATATATACTGACAATTTTGGGATAGGATCTATTCGATAGATTGAAGTTCCTTTTTTTGGAACAAGAAGCTAAAGAGAAATTTCTACGAAGAATCTTGGGAACAGCCACAAGTGTTGATAAGTCAGATATATCGGATGCTAACAAGAGGATTGAAGAATGGAAGGTGAAAACACAGAAGAAAAATGATCACCTTCAGCAGATGATGGACAAACTTGATCAGAAGTGTATGGAATTGGAATTAAAAGTGCAAAATATTGACAATCACAAGACTTCCTTAAGAATGAAAGATGAGCATGTTAAGGCAAAAAAGTTGGAGCTCGCTCAACTTACAACGAAGCTCAGTGCTTTGGAAATGGAGACCTCCTCCATTGCAGAACTCGAAAACTTGGTTGGTAAGGAGCTTCCCGAATATGTATCTGAGAATGGAATTGATTTAAGATCAATTGAACAACTAGAAAAACTTTTGGTTGAAACCTTAACAAAGCTATCCCAAAGTCAAGATGAGTTGTTAAATTTGGAAAAACAATATACTACAAAGATTGAATACATCGAGTCGGAAAAATTCCAACATGAACAACTAATAAAACAGAATGAAGAACTAACAAATCGTGTCAAGTCATTCACGTCTGATTCATCACCACTCCAGACGACAGACGACATGGATTTGAAATTAATTCAAAAGGAGAAAGATTTGAAAATACTAATAAAAGTATGGTTATCGATTTCAAATATCAAAGAGTTCCAATTTGATGAGAAGGATAATTTAACATTTCAATACAAAGATTTCCCAAATTTTCCAATTTTCATAAAATTTAATTCAGGCACTGGGTTTATTGAATGGATTAAATGTGATGGAATCACTAATGACGCTATGAGTGGTATTATCATAAGTTCCAACAAGGCTAAAAATCCCATCTTTGAATCATCTCAAAAAATTTATAAAGAATTGAAATCTCAAGCCAATGCTACAGCTCAATGAAAATTTCTTTGAAATTAATGTTATGATCACAAACTATATAGGCCAATATTCATAGCAATATGTTTCACAGCCAATGTAATACTATTCATCTCTTCAATATATCCCTAACTTGAGCTAATCCCGATTCATCCAATTTCATTGAATTTTTCCGTCCCCAACCTTCAGGTTGTCTTTTCAAAAAAGCACCAAGAGCACCTAGATAACCTTCATGTCTTAAGAAATAAGCCTTTTTATTCCCCTGAGACCAAAAATTTATAGCATATGATAATGTGTTCATGGTTTGAGGATGACCTCTAATATAAGATCCACCGAAATAAATATGTTGGATATCGTGGATTTTGGCTTGTAAATATGCAATCTGTCCAATATTATTTGACACTGCGTATAATAAAGAACGACTTATATCCTCATTTTTAAAAGAAGGTTGATTTGTATCAGTTTGATTTGATTTTCCTTGAGTTTTTTGGAAAACTTTCCCAAATGAAGAAGCAATAGCACTTGATTTTAATCCAATCTTATTATAATCCGAACCATAAATATCTCCTACAAGCATATCAACATTTGAATTATCACCTTGGGCAGCATTTGAAAGCATTTCATCATATGAGTTTGCATTTGTTAATAAGGATAACAACCCCCATAATGTGCCCCCACCTAATGAAGAACCACCAACTCTTATGAAATCATCATGATTTGGTCCAGTGACTTTAACCATTGAGACACCAGACCCAATATTCACCAATAAGTAAGGGTAAATGTCCTTTTTCGAGGAGCTGTTATTTGTATGATTTATAAATTGCATTGGATTTTGTTCAGTATAAAGGAAAACTTCATCTGGGATCTCGGTTATTAGGAAATCTAATCCAACAATAAGACATTCCATTTCATCTTCTTTTGACACTTGAACTGATAACTCATTTTTCAAACGATCATAGAATTTAATTGAACCTCCACCAGTGGCCATTATATGAATTTTATCATTATTATAAAATTTGATCAATTTGGCAATAAATTCAATAAATTCATCAATTCTTTCAGTTTCAATTTTATAAAAATTTAATCTCCCACCTCGATTTGGATCTATTGTATTTATGTCATCTTGACTATGACTTCCATTCCCATTCCCATTGATTTTTTTATTGATTAAAGGTCCCAAATCATCTGTACTATTATTAACACTTTGGTTTGAAGTAAAATACACAATCTTGGCCAATGAGCCACCAATGTCTATGGCGAGATGCCTTATATTCTCGATGTCTTGATAGGGGAGTATTATATCGTTTGTTTCAGGAATTGATTCTTCGTCTTCGTATAGATCTTCATCCACGATGAATGCACCAGTTGCATTTATTTGGATTGAGCCAGGATTTATTATTCTGTTATCCACATCGTTCTCTATTATTGGGGACTCGGGTATAGTGTCAGTCATCTAGCAAATGTTGTGGAGTCCGTTAAAGATGTGAGCCAGTTGTTTTTGTTCTTTAAATGAGATATCTTGATACTAGTTTGTTGACTATTGGAGAGAGATTTGTGAATGCAATCCAATGGAACGCAAAGATTGGACTTGATATGCAAGAATGATTGATGATGAGCAGCTATGGTTATTATTGCAGTGACGCCTATTGAAGCCTGCGGTTTCAAAGCTTTTCAACTTGATATTTTTCCATCAAATGTTGATTATTTATTTGTCATTGATGATTTTCACTTGTTTGTGGAATTTTCATAGTCATCTGGTGGACTTCTGCCTAGCATTAGGCCGAGCTCTACCTAGCGTCTTCCTAGCATCCGCCTAAGACTCACTGCCTAGAAATTTCCCCAACAAAAAACGATCAAAAATTGGCAAACTTAAGTTGAATAATGCTTCTCGTGAGATTCGAATGGAGAAAATAGTGGTGAAAATGCCACTGCTCGGAATCGAATGAGGAAAATTCTGTTTGGCCCACGTTAATGGCATCATCTGAAGCCCATTTTGAAATATATTTGGAAATGTCACCTTTAACTTGTTGATACTTTCTATAACCAATTATTGAACAAATACACACAAAATCATGTCTGATTTCGAACTACCAGAAAACTTTGGCCAATTGGTCGAAACCACGTATCAAAAAGCTCTTGAAGATGGAGAAGTTATTTTCCAAGAATCAACAAATCACTATTTAGAAGAAGAAGATGTTCAATTTGTCATTACTCATGCCCCAGGTCTTTCCAAGAAGCCAACTCAGGAGAAGGCACCGGAACAAGAGGAAAGAGAAGAAGGTTTCAACCCTTTCCTAAATCCTGATCCAAAATTGACCGTTTTGAAAGACTATGGGAATGGTGAATTTAATATCTTGTTGAATAAATTCCCAATAACTCATAATCATTTATTATTAACTACAAAAGAGTTTAAATCACAAAATTCACCTCTTTCACCAAGAGAATTAGTTGCTTCATTGAAAATTATTGATTCTTTAGAGAAATCCTCTAGTAAAAATGAAAAATTTTTTGGGTTTTACAATTGTGGTGAAAATTCAGGTGCTTCTCAACCTCATAAACATTTACAATTCTTGAGATTACCAGATAATTTCACCCCTTTCCCACAAGGTCTTGCATCCAACCAAGAGGCTTTCATCGCCACGAGTGTGAAAGAACCTTTACAAAGTAAAGAATTACCATTTGCTCATTTTGTTTTACCATTGAAGAAAAAAGCCGATGAATTGTATGATGAAGATTACTTAGCACTTGCATTTAGTTCGCTATTACAAAGAGTGTTGACCATCTTGAGAGATACAGAATCTCCTATTGCTTATAATGTTGTCTTTACTAAGAAATGGTTATTATTAGTTCCAAGATCCAAACCATATTATCAAGAGAAATTAGGTTTAAATGCAGCTGGATTCATTGGATTAATCTTGGCCAAGAATGAAGAGTTGTTAAACTTGATCAAGAAAGATGGGCCAACAAAGATTCTTGCAGATGTTGGATTCCCAAATACTTCAGAAGAACCAACCGATGAGTATCATTACTAAGTTTATTCTACAATTTATGACAATAAAATTCATTTCAATACCTGTAGATAATATTTATAAATTTGTGTGCCAGATTAAAACAACAAAATCTCTGGTCTTTCCCCTCATATACAAATGTTTTTTTGATTTTTATTGGCTGGCTTTATGATCGTGAATATATTAACATAGCTCTTTTAGCTTTAAATATGACTTAATTGACTTGATTTATTTACTTCAATAGATCAAACTTTGATGTTGTCCAACTCTTCTCTTTCAAAAGCTTCAGCTTCAATTTCCAACAAGTATGGTATTAAATAAGCGGAATCCTCTTCAGGTTTAACTTGATCCTTTGCAGGTAATAAATGATGAGTAATACCACATTGAGCAGCTGTTAATAATCTGAAATTTCTTGCATAACTTTCCTGAGCTGGTAATCTTTTTATAGCTTTTTGCACAATTGGAGTCTCTTCGTGTATTAAATCATCTAATCTTAATCCTAATTGTCTATAACCGGCGTAATCACAGAAATATTTTGAGACTGGAACGAAAATAGATCTCAAGATTGGTGTTTTCAAGATGAAATCTGAAGTCTTGACAATGGATGTGAATGAAGACATCTTTATATGGATTCTAACAACGTTGTTTGAACTAGCTTTGTTGTTGTTGAAGCAAAAATGTAAATTCATCTTTTTTCCATTTTTTAACAAATCTGTTTTCAACGAGATTTTATTGGCCCTATTTTTCCCTCCGGTAGGGGCCATACCGAGCCCGTGAAATATTGACAGATGGTATAGACTACAACAAAAAAAAACAAATATTGATTTAAATATAAATTAACTAAATGGTCTTGAGAACGTTCAAAAAGGCATAAAGGACAATGGTGCGATAAACGTAAGATGAAGGTATAATATATATATGTATGTATTTTCTCATTTCTTTAACCAATGGAAGAATTTCTTATGATTGTTCTTATTCTTCTCCTTTCCTTGAAGTTTCTTTGGACTTGAAACTTCCTCATAATCTTCCTTTGGGGCACTTGACAACATTGGAGTGGAGAATCGATCATTATTATGGACTTTAGGAGTCATTGTGATTAAATCCAATTCGGGACCCGGTTCACCAAAGTTGAAAGGAGTTATTGTGGAATCACCTATATCGTCATCATCAAGACTATTTCTTTCGAATTCTTGTTCGTTATCGGATAAGTCTGTTGATGAGTTGGTTTGTTTGGATTTTAGAGTTTGTGAACAACTTGAATTGCGACGAATCTTCAAATTGATGGAGCTTAGTAATGAGTTTGATTTCCTATGAATGTACATTTGATTTCTTGGTTTTGTTGGTGATGAAATTTTTTGTAATTTATTTGATGCGGAAGGAGTTGTGATTGAATCAATGGTATCTTTTTTCTCAGGGGTAGAGGTAACTTTATCAGGCATATCATAAACTTTTGATTCAAATTTGAAACGAGATGGAGAATTTAATGCAGATGACGAATTTGTAGATTGGGAAGATGCAGATGAATGTAACTGTTGTTTATAACTTGTTTGGAAACTTGAGATTGAAGATTTGTTATTTAATGAATTTGAACCGTTTGTAATATGGGATAAAGATTCCGAGGATTTCAATGCATTTGATAATAAAAGGGAATTGTTGTAATAGGATTGGTATCTAGCGGCATTGGCACCACCACGACGAGTTGGAGGTTGAGTTGTTTGTGCTTGCTGTTGTTGTTGTTGTTGTTGTTGTTGTTGTGTTGTATTGGATTTGATTGAAGTTGGTGTGGTGAAGATGGAATTTGACATTGTTGTTGGGGATTGTAATTTGAAACTTTGAGTAGATGAATTTAAAGAATTTGATAAATCTGTTTTGAAAATATGTTGATTATTTGATGAAGTTGAACTTTGAGCATCTTCATTATCTTCTTCTTCATCTTCCTCGAAAATTGCAGAATTTTTCTGATTTTTACCATGAACATGACAAGGATCAACATTTAATCCATTTGAACTATTTTCATTTGAAAACACTTTGAATTTTAAAAAATCCTCTAATTCCGGAGCTGATTCTGTTCTTCTATGAGCAAATTTTTTCCTTGGGATTGTAGAACTTGGATCCATAACCAGGGAAGAAGCCTGGTCTAAATCGATTATAGCCTCTGGGATATCAGATTGCCTGTTTATTGGAGCAGGACCATATGTGAATTGAGTAGATGCTGTTTTGTATGTGTTTTCCGGGGTTGTATCATTTGAAGAAGTGTATTCTGTTGCATGTTTTGATTGTGGTTGTTTTGTATGAATGTCTCTTTTGATGAATGAATGAGCCCAAGAGTTGAGTCTTGTGTGTTTTTTCTGAGGAGATGGAGATGCCGTTGTTGAAGTTGGAGCAGACAAGTCTGGTGAAGTTGGTTTGACTTGATTATCAGCCTCATCCGTAATGACCAATGAAGGTGGGATGGGTTGGTTGGTTCTTTTCTCACCAAAACTGTACTCTTTAGGTAACGAATTTGATATGGAAGGTAGAGGAGGAGCAGGCGATTTGAAAATGTCCATGCCCATGGCATCAAAATCACCACTGATGGCAGCAGATCTTTTATGACGATGGCCTCTTCTATGAGGTTGGTTTGAGACTGTTGAAAGCATTGTGTTGGGAGTGCAAGAATGAACAATAAGCGATGAGCAATGAGCGGAAAGCAAGAGTGAGTTGAGATTTCAGCACAGTTTAAGGAGTGATAGTGACTGCTGAGGATAGAGTTGTTTGAATTCTTTATAATGGGTTGTTGGACTTCGCGTTAGGCACCGGCAAACAGGGAAGGAACCAAAGGATGAATAAATGAGTGAATGGGTATAGCAAAACGAGCCTGGCAGTTGAGTGGAGTGGCTTGAAGCTTAGGTTGGTAATGAACGGATAAGACGATGGTCTTTAACTCTCCAATTGTGTCTTGTTGGTCTTTTGAGGCTGATGTTGAGCAAGACTGGAAGGACACAAGTAGAAGGACTGCCTTTGAAGTGGGAGGCGTCTGTGCAGGGGGGTTGTGGTAGTGTACTGCTGTGGGGGGGTGGGTATGCTCTGAGCTAGGAGACAGCCTTCAACACTGAGTTGTACTTTATTGTACTTTGTTGTTGTTTGATACGGAATAAGTAGGTCTTTGGTGTAAATTCTTTGGTGTATTTTGATGCTTTTTTCTCAATTTTCAAGTGAAATCTGAAATCGGTTAGCACTAACGGGGTTGATAATCCGAGGGGTCTCCCTACTGCGGACAATGACAGAACACTTTAGAAGAGTAAAGAAGATGGTGGTGGTGGTGGTATTGTTCAGTGGTGATTAGTGGATTAGTGGATGTGTATTGTGTATTGTGTATTGTTGAGCTTCGTTGTCGTGTTCAGGTGTTTTCCAGATCTGGAGACAGGGCTTCCGCATTGGGCAAACGAGCATCTTTGGGTTAATTGTACTTCTGCTTTGGGAAGGTAAAAGAGTATTGTTACTACGTGTTTATTGTCTACTTACTCCAATGGACATCGCTACATCGACAGAATAACAACAACAGCCTACCTCTCAACAGCTGATAGCCAAGTCTTCATTGTCTTCATTACTCTCTTACGAAGTTGAAGCACAGAACACGTTCGCGAAAGGATATCTACACTAGAGATTGTACTATAGAGTATACATTACTATACATTAGAACCACTTCACCAACAATGAAGCAACGAATCACATTCCTCTCACACCACATCACCAGCAACGACACCGACACCACAGGGCTAAAGTTCTCCCCCGAGGCCGTCAGGGTTCCGCAGTCCCTGGTTTACTCTAGACAGGATCGATTGACACTATCCCATGAGGAATTATCAAACGATTTAAAACTCTTGTTGTCCAATTTCAAACAGGTTACACTAACTTGGAGAAACACCAATGTTGAATCCTCAGAGGTGTTCCAGAACTACTACCCTCAGGGATTCACCATCCATTTATTACCACACTCACCAAACAAACTAAACGAATCGATCGATTCACTAAGTCATTACTTCACCTCAAATCTAGGATTGTCCCATTTCAACTCATCAAACTTCATCCAGACTCCAACTTCACTAACGTATCACTCCAACGCAGACATCCAACCTTACGTCTCTCAACTGATCTCTTCCTTCGCAACAGATTTGGACCCATGGGGCAATATCCAGGATTTCCAATTCCAATACAATGATGATCTAAAATTACAATGGATATCTTCACCAGTTTCAACAACAATATCAGCTTCAACTTCGATTAGAAAGGAAATCGCCATCCTACAACAGAACAACTTATCCTCGGACTTGGAACTCTCTGGGATAAGAACAGTCATTGGTGAAGAGTATACTCCTCCTACAAAGACTTTGCTATATGTTAAACCTCGTCATCAAACACTCACCAATGAAGCCAGCATCTCTTTCAAACCCCCAATTGGACTACATCCAACTTTCCAATTCACCAACATCTCAACACATCAACCACCACCGCATTGTGAAACGTTCATCTCCACAATCTTACCAAGGGAATTATTCTTTGACAAGTATCAATACAACACAAGACAGTTGGAATTAATTGGTTCTTGGGGCGAATCTGACTTGGAGGCTCCCTCATACAAACTATCCAAATTCGGATCCATCCAACTATTCCAACTAATCCAACCAATTCCAGACTCAATCGAACTAACATACCATTCAAGATACACAACCCCGTCCAGCGCAAAAACTCATACGATCGCCAAACCACAACTGTTCCATGCCTGTGATGCACAATACCTTGTTGAAGACTATGAACATATTGAACTTAACCCATTCGATCACCAGGGTTTAGGAATCGATTCGTTTTTCGATAACACCACGGTTTTTTATCATTTTGAACCAGTTGATCAAACTGATCTGACTTTTGATATTCCTAATCCTGATTGGGATGACTATACAATGACTCAATCCATTACGTTGATTGTCCTAGCGTTGGGCATTGGCTATCTGATCAAGAAATTGATAAATGCAATGAGTCAACCCCCATCAGAGATAAATAAAAAGGAAAAATAATTTACAAACCATGCCAAAATAAACTACAAACCATGCCAAACGAGAAACGCTCTTTAATATACAAGTGATAGTTGAGGGTTCGCTCACTTCTTATGCTTCTTGGCAATACGACGTAGTGCTCTTTGCTCATTCTTCATAACACCATCAACCATTCTATACTTACCCTTGATCCCCTTTGGTCTACCACCCAACCCTTTATTACTACCTTTAGCAAAGACATAGGTGACTTGAGGCTTGGTTTTTTGCTTCTTGGTCAACTTCTTCATCAACTTGGCAATTTCTTCAGATTTATCACGTTCAGATTTATCACTATCTTCATTAATAATATCGGATTTTTTCTTTAATTTTTCTAGTCTGGCCATCGCTCTCATCTTCTTACGTCCCTTGGCCTCGGCAACTTTCTTAATAGGTCTGGCATTCAATTGTCTCATCTTCTCCTTTATAGCAAGCGCAGCTTCTTTGGTGATCGGTTTACTAATCTTACTATGCTTCTTCTCTTCATCAACAAACCAATCAGGTAATCCTTCAGAATCTCTAAAGGCATATCTGTTAAACCCATCATCAACCAAATCATGCTTGGTTCTTTGGCCAAGGGCAATTTGATGCGCAAGGGTCATCGCTTGTGCAGTGGCTAAATCAACATCTTTTTGATGATTTCTCAAATTAACATCATCATCTGAATCGGATTCGTCCAAATCGTCTTCATTGGTTTCACGACCAACAATTTCAAAATCAGAATCGGACTTCATATCTTCATCTGAATCTGAATCCAAACTTTCAGTTGTGGAACGTGAATTGAATTTACCACCACCAACAACAACAGTTTCTTCCTTCCCACCAATTTCAGATTCAACTCCATCGAAAATCGAACTACTAAACAACAAACTGGCTTTATTACTTAATCCATCTTTATCCTTATCACCTCCTTTCAATTTAGAAATCAAACTACTGATATGTTGATCATCATCTTCATCGCTATCACTAACATCTTCATCTTCATAATCCTTTTTCTCACTTACCTCTTCTTCATCACTCTTGGCTCCTTCTTTAATACCATCCCAAGCTTCATCGTCATCATCACCTCTGGCCTGCTTGGCTCTATATTTGGCATCTCTTTCGGATCTTCTCTGTTGATATGCAGAATACATGTTATTCAATTGATCTTCCAATTCATCAACTTCATCATCAGTACCCATTTCTTGTTCGTCATCAGATCCGAAAACAAAATCATTACCTTGGTATAATTCATTTTGATCGAAAATCATTCTTCTTTTACCACGAGATAAATCATCCAATTGTCCAGTCTTTTCAGCAGTCTTCAAATTGAACAATGATTCAGATCCAATATTAGCAGCTTCAATACCAATCTCCTTTGGAGTCAACATATTCATTTGCATACGAACAATCTCCTTCTGTTTGGATTCATTTGCCCTACGTTTCTCTCTTTTCTGTTTGGTGATTTGTCTAGCACGAACTTGATCCAATTCTTTATCAATTTGTTCTTCTTCATTTAATGGTTCAACATCAACTTGAAGAGGTTCATCTTCTTTATCCAAATCTATTAATTTTCTTGCAATTTTTCTCCATCTTAAAATCATTCTGAAATCTTTTTTCCCCAAAACTCTTAAATCTTTAAAACATTCCAATAGTTCAGATGTTGTTTGTTTTAATTTTTTAACTAATTTCCATTCTGGATCTTCATCATCAATTTCAAAAGCTGCAGTATCACCTAGAATATCAATTGGTGTTTCATCTCTAACAAATTCCATTACTGGAATAACTTTATGTTGTAAATAATCACCTTCTTCATAACCTTCTCTTCTTCTTCTCTTTTTTTCTGGATTGAACACTTTAGCTTCATTATTAGCTGGACCATCGGCTAATTCTTCGAAAACTTCCCTTGGATCCAATAATCTTGGATCCAATTTCTTTGGAGCTTTGAAATTTCTACAAACAACGAAAATTTCTGCAGAAACATTTCTCGAGGCTGGAGGTTTTGTTGCTTCCACTTTATCAAATAACTGTTGGAAAACCCACATCAATTTGTTATAATCTTTAGACCTGAAAATTTTCGTGACAAAAGTACCACCAACTGCTAAATTCTCCACAGCTAATTTCAAAGCTTGTAGTGTTAATTGAGATTGTGTAAAAGCATCTTGAACCCAACCAAGACCAACATTTGGAGCACCATCATGTAGTACTGTATCAGCTTTCCAAGTCTTCATATAACCTCTTAATCTGGATCTACAATCTTCCGTAGTGATATCTGATTGGAATGTAATACAGTTTGGTAATGGTTTGATTGGAACAATATCCACACCAATAATCATGGAGTTAACAGGACAAAGATTTGATGCAACTTGACACCAAGAACCTGGTGCAGCACATAAATCAATAACCACTTTGGAACGTTCTAAGAAATGACCGAATTTTTCATTGATTTGAATAACTTTGAAAGAAGAACGAGCTCTATAACCCTAATAAATCAGAATCGTTAGTATATTAGAAACAGAGGGAAAAAAAAACTTTTGTTATATTTGAACTCACCTTTTCCTTTGCCAAGTAGTAGTAACGATCCAAACGCCCTTTAGCGTTTTTCTTTTGTGTACTCTTACCCATCTTATGTTAAAAGTATCTTGAAATTCGTTCTTAATATCTCTTAAAAGTATAACTAAATCATAAAGCCATAAAGCTCATCTCATCTATAGATAAAAAAAAAATTAATTATTCTGTCATATATGTACGGGTAAATCATTTCGGTAGGGTATCAGAGCGAATGCATTCTATAAAATGTGGAGAAGTCAACTAGTTATTCATTTACTTTGGGGGATAACTGTTTGCAAGTTACGTCTAATGGTTCCCTAGGCTTATTGGCCGCAGAAGTCGATGTAACTTGAGCACTTGCATTGTGAGGACCGATGAAACCGCTCCCATAACTACAAAGAATACTATAGAATGATTCCTTTATTAATTAGTCTGAACTTTCCTCTTTTAATCTTTGAGGCCCCTTCAAGAATAGGACATTCGACTTCATCTTAGCGTGGTCTTTGTAAAGAGCATGGTACCTGGGCATTGAATCTTCATATCCAGTGATTAGCATTGATGCTTTCACACCTTTCATCTGCTCCGTTGTAATGCTCCTAACGGCCAATGACATTATAGCAAGTAGATGATGAGTGTTACATACAGCACTGCGAACTATATTGACATCAGCCAACATATCTTTCTTTGTTGTTTGAATTTCATCAACAATTGATAGTAATGTACGTAATCTGCGAGTTTCCAAAGTTTCAACATCCTCCCAATCCAGGAAAAGATGATCAGTTGGCTTGCTTATAGCATCCAAATAATCCACCCAAGACTCATCTTCGAAATAATCCAAGATGTTTAAATGGTCTAAGTCTGCTTTGGAATTAACATAATCAAACATATCAGTTCTGATGCCATCGTTCATAGCCTCAATGACTCGTGATGTGTTGAAAAACTCTTTGAAATAAACATATTCTGGATATTTGCGATGCATTTTATTCAATGTTGGATTTGACATATCGACCATATCAGGATTCATATAAACTTGAGGAGCGAACCCAGCAGCATTCATTAGAAACCTTGACCAATCGAAAACATCATCAGTTATCAAAGAGTCTAATGGGATTTGAAACGATTGTGATCCAGCATGAAATAGATCACACTGCATCTCATCACAATGTTGTTCTAGTGATTTCCCTTGTACAAGCTCGTCATTTTGGATAAGATCCATTCCAGCCAGGAAATGTACATCAATCGATAACTTCTTGACAAAGTTAATCATTTTAGATTCTTCTTTGCAAAGTACATGCTCGCATAGTAACATAATCTGAGTGAAATCTGTAATGATGCTTTGATTCTTCAATTCACCATTATATAATTTTTGCTTCCCATATCCATTTCTTGAGTTTATAGTGAGGAGTTCATAGTCATGCTTTTTAACCCTTCTAAGCCTTTCATAACAGAAATATTCCGTTAATTGTTGAAGTGCACTATCACGACCAAACTTAACAAAAGATGTATCATTCAGGATCGTCTTCTCCGTTGTAGTCAGGACAAATGTTGCCTGAATGTCATTATAAATCAATGGAGCTAATAAATTCAAACAAGCTTTGTTGATACCCATTGCAGTTACAATATCTGATTTATACTGTACCAATATTTTGAGCCATATTTCTAAAGGGAAAAGATTTCCTTCATGTTTCGGTGCGGTTGAAGATGACTCAGGGATGGTTGGGCTATTACATGAAACCCGTTTCTTCAATTTAAAACAGTTTGACAATGCCCTTTTCACCTCGGTATTTTTCAAAAAGTTACTTTCACCAGCTAGCTTCCATATCTTTGCTTTAATTATCTTGTATACTATTATGGTTTTGAATGCAATGCCGTGTCTAAAAAAATATTGCAGGTATACGGTGAATATGATTTTGAACCGATGAAACAATAGCGCTAGTAGGTTGACTGGATCGAGTCCATATGCATTAAGATTACCAAAATACCAAGGTTCATCTGGTGGTAATTTCCTTTTCAGTTTGATGATCCCCATTGTGATCAACATACATTCTCTTTTAAAGCATTCACTAAACTCTTCATATTCGAATAATCTTTGCTTGAATGTTGACCTTTCACTTGTAGTTGAGTTATCCTCCTTCACTCCAAGCAAGCTCAAAGTTTTCAGGGTTAGTTCGTAGATTGATTGTGAGCGCATAATGTATTTCCATAGCTCGTTTTGGTGTAGATGTGTGGATAAACAATGCAGTGGTTAGGGGAGCTCTGTGCTTTATTGTATGGAAATTAAGTCCTGATTCGCCTCTTTATGTTATACCGGCAGTACATTTTGAGTCATGTGGAAAGAACTCAGCTCAGATGAAATGTTTCAAGTGTAGTCAATATGTAATAGTCTCTTCCACATTGTGTATACCTGGTTAATTCCTCTCTGTCATCGTGTCCAGGTCAAATTAAGTGCTCGCGAATTTTTGTGCCAAATTGTTCGCAAAACTTCTATTTGAACCGATTCTTCTCTGAGTTTTGAGTCAATAATTGAGAGAGTTGGTATATTTAGGTCTTTGAGTTACAGTTCCTCCTTTGGTTTTATGTGCACTAAGGATAAATAAATGATATTATTATAAAGTTTGATAGTTAATTGTTTGTAATCTAGGAATGTCCTTTTCGTAATTTTTCAACTTGATATTTAAAATATGCAATTTTTAATTAATGCCGGCGCAAAATAATCAAAAGCCGACCAATTTACACACTAATCTGTTAGTGTGTATTTTGCTGACTATACAGTGTATACACTGTGTAGCTATATTTAGTGGAAAGAGAGTAATACCGTTCACAAAGTCACATCAACGGCGTTCCGCTCGAAATCCCAAACAGGAAAGACTTCCGACGGTAGATCAAACCCCGAATGCAGAATGTCAGAAGAAACATCTGACCAGAAATTTAGCGAGCCTGTAACTAGCAGAAGGGTTTAGAGTATCATGGAGCCGTTATGCTGGATGTGTCGATAAATGGACTGATTGTGGAACACAGATGCTTGTTTTGAGCAAATTTAGCGTTATTCTACTGGCATTCTCAGGGCACAGACCCCGTGAATAGACATCTGTTGGTGCAAGCACCGTGCGTACGCACTCCAACCCCAATATGACACTAGCCGCTCCATCAAGTTGTATAAGAAGAGTTCATTTGCCACAATGTTTCTTTCTAACTGAGCTATAAGATCAACAAATTAAACAGACCATCAATTAAAATGAGCGAATATCCACTTGTCACTAAAGAAGAGTTCATCAAAGGCGTTGGGAACACACCATTGACCAAGATCGAATCGCTTTCCAAAGAAACAGGTCGTAACATTTACATCAAAGCAGAATATGCAAACTCTGGGAAATCAATCAAAGATAGAGCCGCCATCTATATGTTGAACAAGGCGGTTGAGAATGGCGACTTGAAGGAAGGTGGTACTGTCGTGGAAGCCACCGCTGGTAATACAGGTGTTGCATTGGCGCTATTGGCAAGAACTTATACACCACCTATCAAAGTTAGATTGTCTGTCCCGGATTCCCTTGTTGCTGAAAAGATCAATGTTTTGGAATCTTTGGGTTGCACTGTTATCAAATGCCCACCTGTCCCAGTTGAGGATCCTGAAAACCTATTCACTTCAGCAATAACCTATGCTAATGAACATGATGATGCCTTTTACTTGAATCAAATGGACAACATGGAAAATAGAAGATCCCATTATGAAACCACTGGTCCAGAGATCTGGAAACAAACAGATGGTAAAATTGATGCATTTGTTGCTCCAGCAGGTACAGGAGGTACTTTTAGTGGTATCGCAACTTACTTGAAAGAAGTATCACAGGGGAAAGTACAAGTGTACCTGGCGGATAGAGAAGGTTCAGGCTTACATTCTTATATCCAAAGTAAAGGAGCGGATTGGACTGCAGAGGGCACCTCATTTGTGGAAGGTGTTGGTAAATTGAGCTTAACAGGTAACTTGGAGGGCCTTTTCAACTATACGGATGGTTCTTTCAGAATTACAGATCCAGAAGTTCTTTTAACAATGTATAGATTGTTAGACGAAGAAAATCTTTCCATTGGTGCATCCTCTGCCATGAACGTCACCGCTGCTATGAAGTTGGCCCTTGAACTACCAGAAGGCTCCACTGTGGTCACCACTTGTGCTGATTCTGGTGCTAGATATGCCAGCAAGGCTTTCAACAAGGAGTGGTTGATTGAAAATGGTCATTGGGATTCTATACCAGAACACTTGCGCAAACATGCGACATTCTCTGCAAATTGATCAACGTCCATCTAAAAACACATCTGCATAGCTAAGAAAAAGCATCGTCTAGCATAACCAGCATTTCTATTTATTAATCTTCATATCGTTAATCTTCCATATCATTATTTGTAGGGTCCCATACTTAATAAACACCCTTTAAACTTTGACAGACTCGCGAAGTTTTTTTTTTTTATTTTTTTTATTTTTTTGACTTTGGTCGTCGGGAAAAAAAAAGTACCTGAATCTTTCCAACTTGGATCGTTGTCCTTTTGATCTGAACTGATTTGATCTCAACAATTGCCCTGCAATCTCTTGATTTAATTGACCCGTTTCGCAATCTCCACAGATAGTCAAACTTTGTCAATTCATTCATCATGGCTGCTTTCTTAGGTTTGGATTTCGAGCCTACTCCAAAGGCTAAGCCTCAACCACCTTCTTCTACTGAATGTGGTGTTAGAACTACTGATGTATGTACAGATCCACTATGGAAAAACCAGTAAATTGACAAGTCTTACTAACAAATGACAGTACCCAACCATCAAAAATGCCCCATTGCCAGCCGATGGCCCAGGTACAAAGGCCTTTTCCAATTTATTGTTGTTATCCTTCATCATCGGGATCCCATTTTACATCAAGTACAAATTAGGCGGTGGTTTTAAGACTTGGGTCTTCTTCACAATCTTGTTGGTTATCCCAATCTTGATGGCTTATTGGACTTTCACCTCTACATATGGTGCTAGACTTAACGAAAAGGCTAAATACCCAGGTAAAGGTGTTGAATATTATTTGGAATTCCACGATGAAGAATTAGCTAAGAAATACTCTGGTGAAAACAAGATCCCATATGAAACTTTCCATGAATTGTATTTCGATGGGAAAGTTAGTTTCAAAGGTGATGCTCTTGATGTTTTAGAGTACAGACACGATTGGGTCTCTTTCAGATTCACCTTAGGTTTGTTCAAATATTTCCTTTTCGGTATGATTCCAGAAGTTATCTTACACACCAGATCCCAAGATGAAGAACAAGTCCGTGATCATTATGACCGTGGTGATGATTTCTACACTTGGTTCTTAGGTTCAAGAATGATTTACACTTCCGGTGTTATTTCAGATATCACTAGAGAGGAAACTTTGGAAGAACTACAAGATAACAAATTGAAAGTTGTTTGTGACAAGATTGATTTAAAACAAGGTGAAAGCTTATTGGATTTAGGTTGTGGTTGGGGTACTTTAGCTACTTTTGCCTCAAAGGAATATGGTGCTAGAGCCACCGGTATCACTTTAGGTAGAAACCAAACCAAATGGGGTAATGAAAAATTAAATCTACAAGGTATTTCAAGAGATCAATCAGAAATCTTGTGTATGGATTATAGAGATACACCAGTTCCAGAAGGTGGTTATGATAAGATCACATGTTTGGAAATGGCTGAACATGTTGGTGTTAGAAAATTCGGTCAATTCTTACAACAAGTTCATGATATGTTGAACGATGATGGTATTTTCTTCTTACAATATGCCGGTATTAGAAAATTCTGGCAATTCGAAGATTTGGAATGGGGGTTAACTTTGATGAATCAATACATTTTCCCAGGTGCCGATGCCTCGACTCCATTAGATTTCGTTGTTTCCAAATTAGAAGCCACCGGGTTTGAAGTTGTTTCTATTGATAACATTGGTGTTCATTATTCCGCCACTTTATGGAGATGGTACAGAAATTGGATTGGTAACAAAGATAAAGTTGTCAACAAATATGGTATTAGATGGTATAGAATTTGGGAATTCTTCTTGGCTCATTCCACTATCATTTCAAGACAAGGTTCTGCCACTTGTTACCAAATCGTCTTGAGAAAGAATATTAATAGTTACCATAGAGTTGAATACATTCCAAAGCAAAAGGGTTTATTGACCCCAATTAAAGAAGGTATCAGAGATTGGTTCAAATAGAGTTATCAATCTGATACTGATTATTTTAATTTTTTTTAAAGACATGTATATGCAAAAAAGTTAGTTTTAGCTAAAAACAAAATTATAAAGTTTTTTTTATATGAACATTATTCTTTAGCTATACATTAGTGCAGGTGTCATTAATAAGTGGTCATTGATGTAGCCAAGTTTGAATTTCTTGGAACTGGACTCTTTGGTCTCAAATTTTCAATTTCAGAATCTTGTGGAACGTTAACACCAATTTCCGTGATTTCCTTTTTATAACGTTGAGGTTCAAAATTATCCAAAATAATATCAGGACTCATAATAACCCAGCCACGTCTAGGTTTGACCGGATTGTTATAACCTGATCTTGAAGGGATGATATGTAATCTTCTATTAGCACTGCTGAAATTTTCAGCAACTTTATAAATATGATTTGGAACCACTAAGTTCTTATTGTTGACATTGTCTTCTTCTTGATTCTCAATGTTCAGATCGGTATCAACGTTACAGTGGATCAAATGACCATCAGTAGATCTTCTGACAGTACCCGTGATACACATCCAACAATGCCATTGCATTTTCTCAAAAAGTGATTCTTCATCTGCACTGTTTTTGTTAGGATAGTATGGTGAGTTCTTATCCACTGGTACGAAAACTAGTTCTTCAGACCTTCTGAATCTTTTAGCCCATGTATCACTATTTAGTAATCTAGTCAATTCGTTGATTTTTTGCCCCGATGCCCAAACAAATAAAAACCCAGGTTTGGAACATAATTTTTCTAATGGTAACTGGGTCAATAATGGGTAAATGAATTGGTTTTCTGTTAAGGAGCCTATCATTATGACATCAAATACTAACTGATCCTTATTGATCCATTTTTTCAAAGTTGGCACCATGTTATCAACATCAACTCTTGATCCAAAGGGTGTACATGCATATGCTTGAGTTTGACGTTCTTTCAATTGGAAAAGACGCTGTAATTTTGGGTATCCTTCGACGGGGTTCTTAACATTGCGCACATATTTGGCCGGTTCTTGACCTGTATGTATGTAATGATTTGAATAGTCATTTTCTTTGTATCTTTTTGTCAATTGTTGATCTTGGTGCTGTTGTTGTTGCTTACTATGTTGAGAATGATGTTGTTGTTGCTTACTCTGTTGAGATTGGTGTTGTTGAGGCATTCTTGGTGGACTTTGTCTTCTGATTGGACCATGGAAAGATGAAGGTTGAGGTGGTGAATATCTTCTTGGGTAGTTATAAAACTGATCTAAAGTAACAGGAGAGCTCGTGGAGACTGAATCATTCCATATTTTTGTAGGGTTCACGAAGTTGTTATAAATAGATGGTTGTTCCAGATAGTAATTAGCGTTTCTATCTTTTGACTGCACGTGTTGTTGCTTAGACAAGTTCTTCTCTTGCCCACGATGGTAGTTATGTGGATTATGGTGGTAATTTTCTCTATTCATGGTGGCAACTTCAAAATTGAAATAGATCTTAATAATACTTCCTTCTCCTTAGTATATAAAGGGCTGTCTTGTTCTAATTTATAATATATCTAGCCGTTGAAATCCTGAAACAATGCTTCCAATTGCTTGTCCCAGACGCCTCTTTTGTAAACAATAATCAAACACCAGACACAGCTCAGTAACACCTTCTGCTTCCAACTGCTGGTCAACGACTCTGGAACATGTTTCATGATTTGAAGCTTTGGTCTATTATCTCAATTGTTCGCGGCTCTGTCATCGGGGGTCGGGTTTTTGTTGGTTTTGTGGATCGCCATACAAAGTTTTGTATCAAGATGAAACAAAAACATTAACAATCGGTTCAGCTTTAGGCGAGTCGTATCGAGATGGTGCTGCTGATGAGGTACTACCGCTTGTGTGAAGATCGGATCAACAGCTGCCAGCAAAAATGAGCATTCGAAGAAGCAGAGCCTACTTATCAGGGTTATTCCCAACGTCTGCGCAGTTGAAGGAACAATACTTGAACACTCAAGCTTCTCTCAACGAGGGCAGATTGGTACGCTTGAGGATAGATCAGCTCTCTAGGTCCACGAGCTTTGAGGATTTTGCACTGTCTTTTCGTGAGCAGCTTCTAAACTTTTACCTTGAGGTTCGTGTTTTGTGAAACCTTTGAATTTTGAATTATCTTGTCTTTATGATACATGTTTATGTTTCCAATGGCGTTACATATACACATCTCATTGTTTGGATGTTGGTTCACTAACAAGTTGCCCACAGAAACAAAAGCAACTAGATGTCTCGTTTGTACAGCATTTGCATGAGCTATACATCAGGCTCATGAAAGATTGTTCCCTTGTGTTTCGGTTGCTAGAAAACGACACCATTGTTTTGTTAGCACGTCTCGACTTGACTTGTATTCCTCGAGTCGCTATTGCAGACCACATTGCAATATTCGAGTGCTTGTTACTGGAGACAACTCAAAGGTTTGATGACTGCACAGAAGAGGCAACCACTAGCATTTTGTCAATTACCAAAGCTATTGGTATATTCTTGATCAATTGTTTCAAATTCAGGAACTTAGGGTCCGCTGAAATTGAGAAACTCGCATCATTTGTTTATAAGCTAGCCCAGTACTACTTGACCATGATTCCCTTGATGAATGGCTGGTTTGAGGTGTCTCTACATGAACCAGATGTGGTTTACCTACTTTACAAGAACAAACTGCCTCAAAATTGCTTCCCAATGTTTGATCTCGCAAGAGAGTTCTTGTTCATGGATGATACTTTGTTCGAAATTGCGAGACAGACATTACTACACGTTGTTTTAACAACTGGATTCTCCAAAAGACTTGAGGATTGGTTATTGGCCAGTGATTTTCCGCTGGTGGTGAGCGTTGGTTTATTTTCGCACTTTAGTCACATTTGTTATAATGAAGCTTTGTTGGAAAGCCACAAGGATGATTTTGAAGAAGTCTTGTCAACAAATCTGAACTGCAAAGAGTACCAAAGATACATATCATTCATATTGGACATTATTGCATATTCCACCCATGACTCTGTGAAGTCTGCATTCTTGAATGGGTTTCAAACGGTTTTCATTCGTCAAATTATGGACGAATACTTGAAAGGAGATACCTATCATATCAATATTGTGTTTTTATTATCTCATACATTTACTCAACTCATCTCGTCCTCAGAGAGTAGCAGCTGCAATACTTCACAATTCATAATTGATGAATTTGTGGAGAAATATTTTGAGTTTAATTACTCATCAGATGAGCCATATGTATTGGACATTTTTAAAAACTCCTTAATAAATCCTCATCATCAAAATGAAGTGGTTGTTATATCTTCTTTAAATCTATTAGATTCTTTTGCCAAATCTAAATCGCTAACTTTGTTGTCAAACACTTTTAGCGATGACCAAACTTTTCTTTCATCGCCGTCCAATCTCATTATTCAGTCCGCTCAGGACATATTCAAGCTTTCAGGTTACCTGAATCACATAGTCTTGAGTGAAGCAATCTATTACGACATTTTATTAGATAAATTGGATGAATCGTATAATCAGTTACAGAAAAGTTTCATTAATGATCCAAACAATGAGAATACCACTCGTACCTGGCTTCAATTCAATCCATCGAAAACTTTCCCTCTGATAATCTTAAAATATTTTGTTCAGTTTTTCCACAATAGATATGATGTCAACTTATCGCTTATAAAACTAACGAAGAGTTTAATTTCAGCTCACGGTGGAAAAGTATTCAATTTTATTCTACCCGATACGGAAGAATCAGAAGCGACTACTTTTGGTGAAATATATAGTTATTTATGGGATACTTTCATGTTGTATTCCGAAGGATTAAATCGTGGATCTAGGTTATTTGAAGTGATAGAGCCTGATGAAGCTTTGATATCATTGTTTGAAGATGCTGATGATTCCATCAAACGATCACTAAACTCTTGGATTTCTCAGAAATCCAAAACTTTGAGATATGATAGCTTGGCTTTAAACATTGAACTTTTCAAGGTTTTCACACTTGACTTACATGCACTTCATTATGCGAGAAATATTTTTAATCAGGTCGAGCTTGTCTAGTCAGCATGATCTGATGATATAATTAAACTATATATTGTAAGTGAAAGTAGTCATAAAATCATTCTATCACGACAATAATCAATGAAAAACTTCTTATGCACAAATCCTATGAAATGTCCCCTTTCCAAAACACATATATAACGGTTTCCTAGTTTGGTGAATATGGTTTCAATCAAAGAGAATGGAGATTCGACGTCCAACATTATTGGGGCGTATTCAATTATACCTGTAAAGTCTGTCAAGCTGTTCAAGATTTGCGTCATGACCAATTCATTATCCAATTCTTCAAAAGATATGTTGCTGGGACTTGAGATATTCAAGGTTCCTAGCACAGTGGAACTGTCATCCTGGTCACTAAGCAAAACGATATCAAGTTCCTCAATGTCAACATCATACTCTTCGCTGAAAGTTGATAATTTATCTAATGCAAATTCCAAGGAAGGCGTGGATAGCATTCCTATTAATTCTTTATCATTTCTAATTATTGGGATACAACCATCAACCATTCCTTTCAATTGAGACTCAATCAACAAGTACTTCAATTCGGAAGCTTTGACAACGGAACGATTCGTCAAGTCAATTGACAAAGTGTCACCAATTCCGTGCATCAATTCCCTCAAATCGTCATTTCTGGTGAAGTCGTGTATTTTTCTGTTTGTTAAGAAGGGGAAATCATTCTTGAAAATCAGTAATTCGTACAATGATCTTGGCTCAATTGCATAGGCCACCCAATTGGCAACAGCAATACTAATTGAAATAGGTAGGACATATGTGTAACTAGAGGTCAATTCAAAGATGATCGTTGATAAAGAAATGTTCATTCTTGTAACACCAGCCATAAATGCACCTGCACTAATCATTGCATAGATCCCAAAATCAATACAAGGTGAGGTCCCATCACAAATAGTGTTCATATAAAGAAATTTTGGGTGAAGCATCTGAACGTATTGAATTGACATCGCGAACACCCTACCAAATAGAGCACCAATTACCATTGACGGAACATAAATACCTGCAGGCACTTTTATACCAAAGGTTATAGCAGTAAGCACCACCTTTATGATCAAAGCAATCGATAATGTAACTAGTTCTGAAGGTATGTTGTGGAAGTCCATAGGGCATAATCCTTTATCACCAGTGTAATCTGCTGAATGGAAACACGGTGAAGCCAAATTATATAATAATTCTGGGATTGGCGATTTTGTATACTCGTTTGAAAAAGTTGTTAGTGCAGTGATTAACGCAATGATCAGCACTTCTCTAACAGGATGGCCTTTAATCAACGTTTTCGATCTGAACCATTTCCCCCACCAAATGGTGAATTTACAGAAAAGTCCACCATAAACACCACCTGCAATTCCAATGAGGATGAAAAAGACTAATTCAACAGGTTTCCAGTCTGACCTATAACTAACTTCGAATGGGACAGTTTTCCCTGTGCCATATGGATTTAAGAATCTCAAGAACAAAATACTCATGATTGAGCAAAAAAAAGTCTTGAACAATTGATTTCCAGATAAGTAATAACTGACTTCTTCCAAACTGAATAAGACAGCACCTAAAGGGGATCCGAATGCTAATGCAACACCAGTACTAGCAGCCGCTGAGAGTATTAGTCGACGTTCCAATCCACTATCATTGAATCTTTTGAATGACCTTGCAAAAATATTTCCAACACAAGTGGCAAGGTGTACAAATGGACCCTCTTTACCTAGTGACATACCAGATGCAATGGCAAATATTAATGCTATGGACTTCGCGATCAACGTATAAGTCCCCAAAAACTTTCTTATAACAAAACCTGATAAGATTGTTTTAACCTCTGGAACACCGGATCCATAAGCTGAGTAAATCACTCTTTTCTGTGAGGGTGTCTGAACATGTTGGTTATGATCAACAATAGAAGTTAGAGGATTGGTTGATTTTGTTGTTAGGGTTATTTTAGCTGATAAGAATGCTAACATCAGAGACAGGAAGATATATAACACAAAATCCAACTGGATAATTCCATTTGCTGGAATATATTGGAATTTTTGTGGCCATAATTTCCAATCAGAACAAGAGGACAACCTCCCTGATAAATTTGTTGGATCTTTCAAACAGCACATCGATTCATTTAGCAGCCAGTTTGATGTACAAAATCCTCTTTTCAAATCCACTAATGTGCTTTCAGATCTATCAATTACATATGCAACCATAGAAAATACCAATGATATTGACGTGATCAAGATCCAGCTTTGAGATCTATCGAATAATCTTGTCCATTTTCCCCTAATGCCAGGTACTTTATTTAGCCTATGCTGTCTCTTTGACTCTTGAATAGTATCATTCAACCAATCAACAGACGTGAAATCATCGTAATAATTTCTCTTTATTGGGATATCCATTAATGAAGACCCCAATCTCGGAGTATCTTGTAAGGTCCTAGTTCTTAATCCACCATCTGAAGTCAACATAGTCCTCAATTCTGGTCTTCTTCCAGCCCCAGTGTTATGAGTACCGACAGCATTTCTAAAATCAGGCACACTAAGGAACTTGGAGTGATTCAATGCTGGAGATCTCTTATGAGCATCCGAGAGGCCCATGGACGCTAAGGGAGAATCATGCTCAACTTTCCCCTTAGAGCTTATTATTTTCGATATTATAGCATCTGTCTGAGTTCTTCGTGGACCAGGCCTTTTCAATAATGGTGTTGCCTCACTAGGAGCCTGGATGTTGATATGATGATTTGATAACGAGCTTGGATCTCTATTTGTCGATTCACTGGAATTTGATTCTTTCGGTTCATTCGATGGCATGATGAGAGACACAGGCGCTATTCACACCAGTGGATGACTTTGTTCCCTGTGTAATCAGATCAACAAATTTCCATCTATTCTCAAAGTTTGGTGAAGTGAATAATTAGTTGTGTGGCAACGCGTTATCATTATGACATATTAAAATAGATCCGCGAATTTTTGTTCCCCATATATTACATCAGTCTAAAATAACGATTCGTCACCACGAAACACCAGAAAGCGATGATATTCAAGACAGATGATCTACAAAATAATGTTTTTGAAGAACAGACGTCTCTTGATGCTATATATACAACTGAATTGTACAAACACAGCCATTCTATAACATCAACTAAAAAAATAGTGAAAACACTTCAGTGATAGTGAGCTATGCACTGTATGTGACATGTTCTTCTTTGTTGTCATTTAATTCAACTTCTTCTTATATATATTTACAAAGCATCTCTTTCTTTCTTCTTTTAAAAAGTTTTTCTTATTTTTTTATTCCCTAAATACAAAATCACCATAAAATAACAATAACAGTAGCAGCAACAATAACGAGTTAAAACTCACTTTCTCATAAACGTTTAAACGTAATAATAAAATCAAAATATAAAACCAGCAGCAATATAATTATAACAAATACAAATAAAACAATACTAAACTTCAAACGATAATAGTGTGAAATAACGCCCAAAATTCAATAATATAACCATTTAGCAAAATGTGAAACAAATTCCCATAAAAAAAATTAACACTATATTACAGGATGGTAACATCGTGTGTGTGTGTGTGTGTGGTATCTCTTACTTTTTTTTCTATCTCTTCTTCATTCCTTCTTCTTTTGATCCCGGCCAGTGATTAGGAATACCCATAGAAGCGACCTTTTTCGAGGTCATCAATAGTGGATTCAATAACCTCATCGTCGTCGTCATCTTCAACCAATTCAATGATTGCATATTTAATCAAATCCCAACGTTTCCAAAATGCACAGGCTTCCTCAAAAGTGGTGCTTTCAAGAAAATCTTGTAGATAATATTTCGCCTTCAATAGACGATCTTTCAAATGTTGTAACTTTATAGAACTTGGTTGTGAGCTGACTCTTCTTTTCAATTCAAAATCAGAATCATACTCAGTGATATTAGTGGATGCAGATTTATAACCATCTTCAACATCATCATATAAGCAGTTTTTTCTTTTCACATCTTCATCCTCATCTTCAAATTCGTTATCATCAGATAACCCTAATGAAGCAGGGGTATTTGGCAAGTAACGATCATCGTGATTGTAAGCTTCATCTTCGGCATAAGCAGTGGCATCACAATAACGAGCCCAGGCTTCATCAATTGCAGTGACTAAATAGTCAAAACAACGAGATCTTGCAACTTGATCACAATCGATACTTGATCTTCTAATTTGATTTTTGGAATCACCCGAAAGATTTTGACTTGTAACGGAATCGCGATGGCTTCTTTGATTTGAAGAGACAACAGGTTCAATAATATCAACAACATCACTTGGAACGATTGAGCCACAAGAGATCGATGTCATTTGAGGCAATGGAGATGATGGCTCGGACGATCTTTTTGAGCCGACCGGTTCAACAACTTCCTTGACATGATCGGATGTGGTATTGAAATTCTCATTCGACTTTACTTCATCTTCAGCTTCATCAACATCACTGTATTTGGAAACGGCATGATTCAGTTTATTATCGGCAAAACTTGCTGAACGTCTAAAAGAGAAAGCTCTTTTCTTTGCTCTTCTTTGGTTATTGATATAGCACGATTCATCCTGTGAATCATCTTGATCTTCGTCAGAAGATTCAGAAGAACTCACATTGTATAGAGTTGCAATGTTGGCAGAATTTCTTCTTGATAACACTGGGGAAATACAAATCTTCTTATTTGGAGCAAAACTGACACCAGACCTTTGGTGCATCCCGAAGGATTTGCTTCTTTTCAAAGAACTTTTGATACCATTATTGTAGTTATCGGTATTGGTGTTATCTTTGTTGGTGAGATGAGATTGTTGCAGTGGAGTTGCCATTTTTGCCAAATTCGGAGACCAAATATGAAAAGCGAAAAACCAACTACCGGATGTGGATATTGACGTGAATTAAAGTTCACTCACCAGCGCAATTACCAAAAACGGCAATAAAGGTGAATAGATTGTGAGGAATAGGGGGAGAGTAAAACCACTGAGCAGCGCAATTAAGGCGTCAGAAGCTAAAAAGCACAAGCACAAGGGATGAACTTCAATAGAACACTTAGCTGGAACTTAGTGATACTAATGTTTGTAAGCTTGAGTGTGTATGTGTTGTTTTTTTTTGGTGTGCTTTTGCTAGTGTTTTGTTGTCAAAAGTCGCCACTTGGAACTGCGAAATTTTCAAACAAAAAATTGAGTGTTTTTTGCAGGTTTCGGAATTTGACAAAAGTATGAAAAAAATTTGCTGAATGTTTTTTTAAATGAAATTGTTGTTGAACGCTGAAAATTTTCAAGATGCAGGAGCTTAAACGCATTTGATTGGTTGAAATTTGTAGAAAACCTCAGCAACCGCCCCGGGTGACCCACGAGTGGCGCGGTAAGCGCCGCATTTGCTGCTGGGAGGAGAGTTTTGAGCATAGTCATAAGAACAACACATCAGTTTTAACAGTAGAAAACCGATAAATTTATATAACGAGTATGTGTTGAAAATTGGATATGTTATGGCGGGATATTCTGGCTCGATTATGGAGTAATCCATTTATTTCTAGCGTGATGGAAACATACAAATTTGTGTTATTTTCTCTCTCGGTGGCGACTTTTTCCTTCATTTCTCAGGTAAATGCTTGGTTGCCCCCTATTACACTTGAATTCGCGGAGATTTTGACAAATTTCGCAATGTTGCCAGCACAACCAAATTCTCAAAGGGGTCATATTTGCGCAAAAAGGCATTAATAGTGTTCTTTGATTTTCTAGAAGTAGGATACATTACGCAAATTGGGGATTTCTTAGTATGGGGTTTATACTTAATGGAAGATTCTAGAGAGAAATGGTACCAAGTTGGACTGAGTGTGGCCTTAATGATTGGATACAAACATGGCGACTTTCATTAGGGTATAATACTAAAGTATAGTTAATGAGAACAGAGCTTCTAATCAATCCTTTACATTTTGGCTTGAAATTCATTGAACCCTACTACTTTCTTGATAAATTCGCGAAAACTTTAACATTATAGAAAAAAAATTTGAAAACTCATCTTCCTTCCAACAATAGGATCTGATCTGAAACCATATCAATAGCCACGTACAAAGTTAGTGATTGAATCATTAGAAATATAGAGATATTTCATTGCTAAATGTTGTCCAGCTGGTATATAGGTGGTGATTAGACCATCCGCATGTCTTAAGTTGATTGATTCAGTTGGAATGATTCCAGCAAAATATATCTATTCAATGTGTCTTTATGCGAAGAATGAAGCTTTTTTTAGTTGTGACAATTTCATGAAATTTTTCCGTTCTATTATAGATTAATTGATATGTTTTATATCGATTGTATATCTATATATATATAGATCGGGAATAGTCATGATGATGTATTGTTCAACTTTTGGCAAGTATCAAGTTCAAGATCAATGTGATTTTCATGTTATTTGAACTATGATTAAATCTTGTTGTGTTTTACAACGGGAATTTGATCTAATTTAGGTAACTTCGCATTGATCTTTCATTCTATGATCAATCTGGCTCAATGTGCTTGGAGTTTTTCCATCACGCTTGAGCTAAGATATCATAAAAATTCATCAATCGGACCTGTTCTTTTCGGACAATTTCGTATCGTATTGGTGATAACTTGATCTACATTTATGCATATTGTTTCACTGTATAGTTAGATATCCAGAAACATAAAAATTCACAATAAGCATGAATATATAATGATATGATTTAAAACAAAACAGCTCAAAACTTTCATATAGATTCTTTTCACTTCGTTTCACAATTCATAATAAGGAAAACCCCACACACACCTCAATAACTTCATATAGTATATATAAAAAAAACATAGCACATCATGTGATGGGATCAATCAATGGATTAAACAGCCAGACTAAATCATAGCCTTTGAAGACATCCAGCTTTTATCAAATAGCACCATAGTTCCCACCATTATTTGCCCCAGGATAAGTTGGCCCATCATAGGTTGAGTGTTCTTCATAAGGATATTGACTAATCACATACATGGCATGTAAGACTGAAGGTAAGAAACCTAATAGTAACAACAAGATATTAATCCAGACTATAATTCAATCGTGTTAGTATATGTGTTGTTATTGTTGATCTTTCTGGGGTTCACCATTGACACTTACAATCAGCAGAGAAAAATCCTCTCTTGATGAATACTGGAACTGGGGGTAAGATGATGGCGATAACGACAAGGAACCAATCTTTAGCATGCATTTTGATTCAATTCTTATTATAACTCTTTCAATGTTATTATTGATTGATACAATAGGAGTTTAAAGGTAAAAGCAATCAATCTATTTAAATCAATTTCTCCTTCTCTGTTTCAAGATTATGTCATCAATGTCACAAATATTACATAATCAACCCATTTCTCGCGAATTTGAACTTTAAGCTCATTCCTCTTTTTGGTTACATTGTTCTGATGCTGTAATTAATTAAAAAGTGGCTTGATGGTTGAATAAACGGTACATTTTTAACGAAATATTTGTGAGACACGGGGCATTCAATGTATCTGTGGATCTATAAATCTGATCCGACCATATCACCTACAAATCGTATAACCACAACCGTGAAAAAATAGTGCAAGGTACAACACCGGTACATGTGTCTGTTTTCCAATTCGTTAGATGAAAAATTGGGTTCACCATTCAATTGGGAATCATATATTCACTGCTAAAGGTCTGCCATACAATTTTCACAATTGTGAAATCGTGACATTCTAGCCTGTTGCATCAATCGTTAATAGCACCTATTGTTCATGCCTTTCAATGTCAAGTCTCCAGTCAGTTTGAAAAAATCTGTCAAAGAATACAATGAACAATGCCACGGGAGAATAATACCAGACATTTCAAATCATATCATTCCTAGACAAAATAACTTGAAAAGTTTATCAATCAGTAAAAAGTGTCACATAACTCACAATCGTCATATGTTGCTCATTAAATTTCCTAAAAGAGAACGACCGAAGATCACAAATCCAGGTACCAAATTCAAATTCCAACTTATTGATCAGAAAAATAGGCGAACTCCAATCAATGGTGGGTTTTGGTTGCATGGTGGTGAAGGGGGTTTCATCGCTACGCTGTAAAGAAATGATGAGTCCTTTCATGTTATGATTAATTATCGACTTAGGTTTTGGTGCCACCATTCTTGAATTCCATAAAGTTAACCCCCTACGCGAATCATCCGTGAAAATGGACATTTGAAATTTTTAGATTTCTGTAAGATGGCTTGTTCCACTTGATCCTTTAAAATCGATCCTATATAAGAATAAACCATTGGTACTTTTGTTACATACCATGTCTTAACTAGTATTGTGTGTTTAATCCTCCTAAGTTATATTGATTCTCTATACATAAATTCGAAGGCGTAGCATACTTTCCGTCGGTATGGAATGTTTCAACACGCGAGTGGATCCTACCAACATTGCACACCTCATCACGAGATCCAAGATAGAGTTGTTATCTACACCTTTTTGAAACCTTTTCACTTTCACTATTGCTAAACAGGTGTATTTTATATTACTTCACCATACGCTTTCAATGGATAAGAATCTTGTACCTTATTCGTAACTTAAGCCACCTGAAGTGACATTCTTTAGATTATTAGCTTGAAATTTGATCGCTGATCAATATGATGAATTTAAACACCGGACTTGAACCTATATTCAGGCCCGTGCTCTCCGGTACTCTGACATACCTCAAGATACTTTAGTTTCATAGTGTTTGATCTAATTACGCATTTTATCTATATGCCCTATATTCTTAGTGTCTGTAATGTCACTAGTTAGATTGCTGGCAGCAGGTTTCCATTGGTGTTCAGCTTCGGCAAAAATGTTTCAGCATACCTCATGTTGCTTACTACTCTTCTGATAAGCCTTGAAACCCTTGACCATATGACCCGATAGCGATTTTACCAGATATTCGTAGATTTGATAGCTTGCTATTTCAAGTGGGAAGGTGTACACTAGTCAGATGAAACCCTGTTCATCCACTAGATTCGATTAGTGTGTAAATCGGCACAATCATCAATCTCTCCTTCACCTTGGTGTTAGCCCAGTTTCCTAATCCGTGAACAAATACTGTGCCTCAAAGCTGATGCCAGTAATTTCCAGTAATTCACAGTGCTGTTCCTTTCAATTCCACGCGCGCTTTTCAATTTTGACATGGGCTAGACTCCAAAATTTCCTCCGGAGAGAAAGGCTGAGGGCCCGCGGGCTCTCCCAGAACACTCTGCCTAGCTGGAACTGTGATGTTCAGTAGCCCATCCAGAGTTTAGATTTGAAGGTTAAAAATGGACTGAAGATCTGAGCTACAATAAAACAATCAAACACACTCCTAAGAGCGTGGTCAATAGTGTTGAGTGGTACGCTTGTTTCCTCACCCACCTGTACGACTATTTTCTCAGCTCCTCATATCATTCTGCCAAATGCGTACATCATCACTTCCTAATTAGGCCAGTGCTCAGATGTTTTCAAACCAACGCGAAATTTTTCCCATTTTTTCGCATTTTTTCAAGGGAAAAAAAAAGAAATTTCCAGGAATTTCTGCGCATCTTTTTTCTTCTCATTGAGAATTTTTTGACGGACGAGAGATTTGGCAAGGCGAATGGGAAAGAAAAAAAATTAGTATAAATTATCAAGTATTTCCTTTTCTTGTTCCTTCCACCTGAACTATTTTTTTCCTTCGCTTGTTTAATCATCTCATATAAACTATAGACTTATATTCAAAAATGCAATTCAACTCTGTTATCGTCGCTTTAGCTACTGCTTCAATCGTTGCCGCTCGTGGTTCCCACGGTGCTGCTTCTTCATCATCAAACTCCACTGGTGTTGCTACCAACGGTACCGCCGCTGGTAGCCACAATGGTACCTCTGGTGCCACCAACGGTACTGGTTCCACTAACGGTACCAACGGTTCATCATCATCAGTCTCAACTGCCGGTGCTGCTTCCAACGCTATGGGTGCTGGTGTCTTCGGTGCTGCTGTTGCCGCTGGTGTTGCTTTCTTATTCTAAGAAGTTTTATCTTTATCAACAATTAAAACTATCTCATTATAAATTTTACCAAAAGCATTCAGAAACAATTTCTACACACATGAACCTAATTACTTCCAAGTGATCAACCTGGAAACCCATACCAATTTTTATTAATTAATAATTTTTTAATTTAATAACTTTGTGAACAAGGCTTTGTTTTTTTAAAAGATTTATCTATGTATTTTTATATGTTTTTTTAACAATTTCATCGTTATGGGAGTATTGTATTTATTTCAAAGCAGGCTCTACTAATAGATACTAATATTTAATTAAATTGCTGTAGTGTTTAATCACCTCTAGTTTTAAGTATCAGCTTGTTGTCTGATTTCCGCGCCTCAAAAAGTTTGGGTTGAGGGGTGGATCGTGTGAGATGATTCAGGTCAGCTCAGAGCGGTTAAAGCGCTTGAGTTGGCTAACTAGCTTATAAACTCAAGATATATCTGACAATCTCTTGGGAGTAGTGGACCTACGATGCAAAGAGTGTAGAATTCTAATTGTTAGAGATTTAGTTGTCAATCTAATTGTTGCTAAATAACGTTTCAATTGTTCCTCTTTTCTCTTTGCTCTTTGCTTTTTCCACGAATTTTGTTTCAACTTTCAAGTGGCGAAATTCGGAAAATGGAAAATTTGTTTCAGAAGAACGTGATTGCCGCATTGAGAGTGTTATGTTAATGCCTAATCCGGTAATTGCGAGAACGCTTACTTTATTAGGTTAATATTGCATTAGTGTTTACGCCAATTGCGAAATGGATTACCTAAGAAGGCAAGCGTATACATTCCATTGTAAGCATATCCATTTCCAGTCTCATGTTTTACACGATGGTTCAATTAAAGAACAGGTGAAAGATGGCATTGGTATATCCGATACTCTACTATTACTTAAAGGTCACTGGCGTTCACCAAAGAAAATTAAATATAACAGATCCAATTAATCATCACTTGATATGGCTGTTGTGTCTCTGTTCTTCATGTGGCCTGTCGACCCCTTGCAGTATGTCTAGAATCAGAATTAATTTTAGATGGCACATCAATAAAATGATTGATATATTATGGAGATGGCTGGGAAGCTGAGCTGTGTTAAGAATCACAGAGACTTACTAAATGATAGCAGCCAATCCATCTTATTATCCACCCTGTCATTGTAGCTCTTGTATGTTCATCGACAACAATCTGAGATGAGATTCTGCTTTTCAAGATCGTGACGCATAAAGCACAAAGCACTCTAGAACTTTGGCACATCGTTTAAAGGCCACAACGCTACAACCACATTGTTATCTCTGACACTGGGCATCAATTCGAAGCAGTTGGAGTATTTGTAAGCACATTTGTCCATATCTTCATCACCCATCTAATCTATAAATACTTACAAATTTTATAGTGTGACACTATACTTTAATTCCGATCTAAAAACAGTGTGAATTTTTTATCGAGGAAAAAAATCTGTGTAGATCATTTTCCAAGTTCCAAAATATTATTCATTGTTTGATCTATAAGGTGGCTCAATAGACTATTAGACCCAGAAGGAGCACACAGAACATAGAGTGCTTGGGCCAGAACTGTTGTGGTTGGTCTTAGAAGTATTTGCCTCACTTGGATCAAAATCAAAGATCAAAGGTCAAAGTTTGCACACCTGTCAAGTTGAAACTGGTTTTGTTCATCTTTAGTTTTAGTCAGAATTCCATTCCAGGCCTGATAAAGTGGTGTTGATATTGCCGCTCTATTCCCAAACAACAGCAAGGTATTATGATCATCAGCTGGTGAGGATATCAAGAGAATATAGAAGATAGAAATCAGTCGTTGTTATTGAAGAGTTCAAAATGGGTCAAGTTGGTAGCTTGGATAAAGGATATCAGTCCCCGATTGCATTATCAAGTGGGTTGATCTTGAAGAAAATAACGATTGCAGATAACAAAGTCATCAGTGTTGATGAGGGTGATGGTGCAATCACATTACCGAAGGCTCCCTTATCGGAATTCATTCAAAATGATAGGCTTCAACAAGAATTTCCCTTTCTATTGAAAATCAACAATAAACAAGATATAACATTATCCTTTGGACTTTCCAATGATTTAATCTTGGATTTCCAGAGAATGAATAATTTGAAGCATTTCACAATCTTCAATAATTTGAAAATCAATATTCAATCAAATGGCTCCAAACTGTTGAAAGATGAAATCATTACAAGATTAGTGACAATCACGTCAAAAGATAATCACCAACAAGACGCCGAACATAGTGACATACCCAAGTATGAACAAATAAGTATCAATCCAAGGACAAACCAATTTGATATAGTCATCAACTTATCCAAATTGAATGGTTTCGTTGGGAAACTATACATCAAATTGATGGGGAATAACGAAGATATTTTCAAGACAGTTGTTTATATGGACAGTGATGAACATCTGTTGAACGAACGGAAAATCAGTGAATCCGGCTCCATTCCTCAAATGAAGAATGGTTCGGAAGAATTTGTTAGTGTTGAAGAGGAAGAAGAGGAAAGAGGAGATAGGAGAACTATAAATGATCCACATTATGAATTCTTGGCTGATGGACTACAGTTTAGAAATAGCTTGTTTGAAATCGAGGGCAACTTGGTCAATTTTAAGAATACGATGAAGAATATGATTAAGAAAGCACAAGCTGTGGAAGAAGCTGAAAGAAATTTAGCCATCACAAGATCAAACCTTTCAGGTTCGTTATCTGATTTGAATAATTTTTCCACTGTGATAAATAACGTGAATCTAAAAGATATCATCAATGATATAATACCCATCTTTACTGAAGATTCTACTGAAAATATTGATAATGCAAACCTTGTTATGAAAAACATAACAACTCCTTTATTATTATTTTATAATTCTGATTTCAAATTTTTGCAAAACAAAAGAAAATTGTATCGTGATCAAGCCAAAGAATTCAGAACTTGGAGTGCAAATCACCAAGCTCGATTAGATTTGGAAAATTCGGATCATAATAATGATGAGGAGTTACTATTGAAAACATTACAATTTGAAACTAACAGATTGAACTATTTCAATTACTTGAATGAATTCAGAAACGGATATCTTGTTAGAAACTTGATTCATAATCTAGCTGTATTTCTCCAGAACTATAACCATAGAACAATTAATATTAACAAAGAACAAACAAACAAAATCACCAAAAAGCTACATGATTTACACATCTCTAGGGCATTCAATTACTATAGCAATTTTAACAATTATAAATCTGAACAAGAGATGTTCAAATCAAAACTATCTTCACTGAAAACTTTAAAAGAGTTACAAGAATTTTTACCAAACCCTCCTTTGATATCATCATCTTTATCATCTTCAGCAAATAATTCCTCTGTGATTTTAGATCGTCCAAAACCAATATCCAAAGATAGTCTGTCCTCGATAGTATCAGCTTATAATAACACAAATCAAAACGGACATGCCGGTGATGATGCAATGGGTAAATCCAAACACTTACAACGATCAAGAAGCACAATATCAAGATCCAAGGATGATTTGCAACAACATAGACATACAAAATCTCATTCAATGATTAGAAAATCATCTTACACACCACAAGTTGATCAAATTGTTATTCCACCAACTTCTCCATTGGGAATAGTACAAACCATTGATCAAAGTAATGTCATATGTTGTGATTGTGGCTCAACAAAATCCGTTGACTGGATCTCTTTGAATCTTTTGGTTGTTGTTTGTATTGATTGTTCAGGGGTTCACAGATCAATGGGTACACATATCTCCAAGATTCGATCACTTACATTGGACACCAAAGTTTTCCAATCTAAAGAATCAATTGAATTATTATATCACGTTGCCAATGGATTTGCCAACTCTTATTGGGAAGGTTTAATTACATTAAAAAATAAAATTACACCACTAAGCTCACCTGATGAAAGAAAATCATACATTTATAACAAATATCAGTTCAAGAAATTCATGATCAAAGAACCAAATTTCAAACCAAACGAATCATTGGTTAAGGGTGTTCATACGGCAAACGTTCCTTTAATATTGAAATCGTTAGCATATGGCGCTAATAATTCCATGGTTGTTTTGAAAAAAGTCGGTCCAATCCAATTAGAATTGTCATTGTTTGAATATGCGCTAACACATTTCCATGGTACAACAGATGATCCTATTTTCGACGTTGCTACAATATTAGTGTTAAATAACACGCCTTGTGGTGATAGAATTTCAACAAATTTACCAATGGGTCCTAAACAAAAACAATTTTGGGCTGAAAAAATCGAACAATATCATCCCAAACCAACTTCTTTTGTTCCCAAAAGACAACCGTCTTCGATTCATTATAGCAATCCCACTACAACAAATGGCACATCATCATCAAAGACAAAATCAACTTCTATTAGGCAAAGTTTAAGCTTGAAGAATATGACAGATAAGAATAAAAAAGATAAAGAGAATGAGAAACCAAAAGATAGAACAAATAGAGCAAGCAAACTGAAGTTTTTCAAATAAAAGATGTCTACTGTTTTCTTGTTTGATACCCTTGTGGATTACCGTGTAAATCAACAAGGTATATAGGAAAAGTACGCAATACCCATTTTTTTCATCAATTGACCAACAAATAACAAGGGCAAAGGAGTTTCAGTGCTTTCATACGATGACCATGATATTTCATACCCCCACAATTCCGTAGTCAATGCACCAGCGGCTTCTAGATCTTTTTTTTTTGTCTTTGTGTTGATCGGTTGGTTTTGTGGCTGAAAGATCTCTCAAGGAAACAATCACCAAGGGAAAAAAAACAGATACCATCCACAATCGATAAAGATCCGAACTTTTATGGAGCGGTTAAAAGTCAGATTAGGATATACTTCATCATTTCACAAGCACTAACCCATAGCTGTTATACTACATTAAGGCTCACTACATTCCTATAGTTCTTGCAAATTGCTTGATTGTGTGCTTTTATTTTTGTCGTTTTTTGCTGTTAAAGATGGAAGAACCTACTGAATTATATGATGTTTTAGAATGTGTTGGAAGAGGTAATTTTGGTGATGTTTATAAAGCGTAAGGGTGATTGATACTTTTGATTTTTACCCAGTTAAGTGAATGAAATATTCTTTTAGTATATCAGTGACTAACTAGAATGTACCCATAGTGTTGAGAAGAAATCATCAAACATTGTTGCTATCAAAGTTGTTAATCTTGAAGAGACTGATGATGAGATTGATGTTTTAGTTCAAGAGATCCAGTTTCTTTCACAATTGAGATGTAGTTATATCACAAATTATTATCAAACTTTTATCAAAGATGTTTCAATGTGGATAGTTATGGAATACTGTGGTGGTGGTTCTTGTGCGGATCTATTGAAATGTCATGAAAAATTAGGTGAAGATGTTGTTGCCTATGTTATTAAAGAGACTTTGAAAGGCTTGGAATATTTACATTCTCAAAGGAAAATCCATAGAGATATCAAAGCTGCGAATATCTTGTTAACAGCTGATGGATTTGTTAAATTAGCAGATTTTGGTGTCTCGGGTCAAATTACTGCAACTCAAGTTCGTAAAGATACTTTTGTTGGTACTCCATTTTGGATGGCCCCAGAGATAATTACAAGGAAAACTGGTTATAATGAAAAAGTTGATATTTGGTCATTGGGGATAACAACTATCGAATTGATCACTGGTGCACCTCCATATTCTGATGAGCCTCCAATGAAAGTTTTGTTTGATATTCCCAAAAAAGCATCTCCAAGATTAATTGGCTTGGGATATAGTGAAATGGTGAAAGAATTTGTTAAATTTTGTTTAATCAAAAATCCATTGGATAGACCAAATGCTACAATTTTGTTGAAAACTAAATTTATGAGACAAGTTAGAAAACATCATAATTTGGTTCCATTGATTCAACAAAAGGATAAATGGATGAAAATAAATAAGCCAAGCTCGAAGACTCCAAGATATAAACTTGAAGATGCAGATGGTCTTTATGCTAAAAGTGAAGCAAGTTTTAAATGGAATTTCACTCCAGCAAATTTGAAGAATTCTAAACATGTTATCGCTGCACATTATAGAAATAAAAAAAGAAGATTGAACCTGATTGACTCTATTGAAAACATCCAGTATCATAATAACACTTCAGGCGATAAACATCATCAACAACAACTGTCGCCACTCAACGCTACTGCTGCTGCTGCTGCTTCTGTGATTCCAAAGCAAGTCTTTAAACCCGACCTCGATGTTATCTACAAAGAGCTAATAATGCAAACATCAACACCAAGTCCAATTGATTGTGGTTCAGGCTCATTTCCTGAAGAGGAGGAAATTAGTCCTATCTCTTGTAACTATAATTCATCTGTTACTGACCCAACAACTCCTGAAACAGATGATGAAGATGGCCAAACTGCAATAATTCATAAAAGGGATTCAGTTATGTTGAATGAAGAGTCAAGAATGATGGTTGATACTAACTCTTTGACATTATACAATCAACTCAATGGTGATTCAAATGTTGGTAAGCAGGAAGATGAGGTTGATCTCATTCAAGAAAATCAGCAAGGAGCTGAAGATGAAGATGAAGATGAAGAGGACCTTTTACTTTATGAAATGCCAAACATCAATTATATCAAAGATGTCATACTACACTGTTTTAGAAGAGTTCATCATAGGGCTTTAAATCCAGATACTAAAGCTATGGTTTCAAGTCTTGGTAAACAATTCTTGCTTGCAGAGAAATCTGATCCTGGTTTGGCTGAAGCATTATCTGAGGAGATATGGTTAACTATGTGTCGCTTGAGAGGTTATTCGCAGAGCACATGAGACATATATATGTGAAATTTTAGGTGAGATATTTTCGTTATATTTCTATTATGTAGTTATCCTGAAACGTTATTCTTGTAGATCTAAAGATATGTCGGGTTTAGTGTCACCTTTAGATCGAGAGTCCGGGGTTGAGCTGGTGTAATGAAATGACCCATAAGAGAGCTACAAGTACAATAAAAGGTCAAAATGATGCATTTTTATTCAACTAATATAAGCAGCTATATAATCAGCTGCTCAATGTGGAGAAATTATGACTTTTAGTTTTTGCTGATCTTTGATGTTTAAATTTTGTGATTTTATCAATCTTTTACAACACGAATAAAACCACAAAACCACAAAAATCAAATTTTGTGAAATATAAGTAAATTCAATGAAATCTAGCATATCCACCATTTATTTCCTAATCACTGTACACAGAGTCATAACTTAGAGTCATAAGTCACTATACAAGATGAAGTGTTTGATCTTATTGGAAAGTTTCCTATTATTTGGGATTGGAATTTGTGCCATCGTTACGGATTTAAAGGAATCTGCTGCTGTTGGTAATGGGAATTCTGTTGGTCGCAAAAGCTCATCTCTTTCATCTGGTGTGAAACAACTGGAATTGAATTATAATGGGATGAAAGGTTAGTTGATACCTGTGCTTATGTTTTGCTTGTCTTCCTCCATTTTGGTGTTCTTGTGCTAACTAATTTATAGAAGATGCGAAAAATGATGAAGCTGCTGAAGAACAAAAGGAGAATGACAGTACTGATTCTGATGAGAGTAAAGACGAACCAAACTCTGAAGAATTCATCTCCACTCTGTGTTCTCAAGGTGATTATGTGGTTAGTTCCCAGGCCCAATTAGAGCAATTGTATGAATGTGATGATATTTTGGGCTCGTTGATTATTACAAATTATCAAGGTCCAACTATTGATACTGGTGATATTAAGACCATTAGTGGTGATTTTGTCGTGGCAAATGCCTCGAATTTGGTTAGAATCAATACACCAAAATTGGCTAGTGTTAGTGGTGAATTTACACTTAGAGAATTGACAAGTTTAACTTCATTAAGTTTACCACATTTAACACATATTGGTAGAATCCGTTGGAATGTTTTACCAATCTTGAGTACTGTGAATTTTGGTGAAAATGTTGATAAAATAAAAAGTATTATCATTTCTGATACTTCATTGATTGGGTTTTCAGGTTTCAATGTTGATTATCTTGATGTGTTAAATATCAATAATAATAGATTCTTGGAAAGTATTAGTTTAAATTTGAAAGGTGTTAAAGAGCAATTAAGTGTTAGTGCTAATGCTAAAAACATTTTGGTCAGTTTCCCTAACTTGGAATGGGCAAATAATATCACTATTAAGGATGTTTCTTCCATCAGTTTAGATAGTGTTGAGAAAGTTAATTCATCATTGGAGATTATTGATAATAATTTCCAGCAATTCAAATTACCCAAATTAAAAGATGTTGGTGGTACTTTTAGTCTTATTGAGAATTACAATTTGAAAGAAGTTGATTTCCCCAATGTTCAAGAGATTGGTGGTGGATTGAAAATTGTTAACAATACTCAAATCAATCGTATTAATTTTTTCCCCAAATTAACATCTATTGGAGGTGCTATTGAATTTTTGGGTGATTTCAAAGATGCTAGTTTCAACAAGTTGAGATTAGTTAAGGGAAGTGCTATTATTAATAGTAAATCCGATGGATTAGATTGTTCTAAATGGATTCATGGTGGATCAACGGAAGATGGTGGATCCTCGAGTGGATCGATAATTAGAGGTGGTAACATTGTTTGTACTTCAGGTTCAAAGCAACAGGTTATTAAATTTGATCAAGAAGGTGAAATCATTGATGAAGATATTTCCATAATCAATGATGGTAATGGTAGAAAGGATATCGGGTATAAAAATGAAGGTTTTAACGCTCTCAATGAACTTGGTATTATCAAGACATTTGTTTTACTTCTGGGTATATGGTTAATGTTTGGTTAAAAAAGACCAAGATATCTTTATTATTAGACAACGGTACAATACTGATAGCTAAATAGATGAAATTCAAGCTATTTTAAATTGTAGTTAATGTGATAGTTTCAAGGAACTAGCTCAAATTGATAGTAACTGTTGCACGATTGTAATTGAAGCTTTTGGTATGACTCAACAGTTCATCATCATTGCTTCATGAAGGTCTCATCATATTTTTCATCAAAGACGTTAATAAGAAAGATTTACATACGGTCCGTGTCTCTAACAACAGTATTTAAAGGAGATGTGAATTTATTACGACTTCCTTTCATCATATCTTTAGAATTTTGATTCTTTGCCTATATCTATCGGCGCAAACTCCATAAATTTCCAGTAAAAGATATTGAATTTGTCCAGTGTCTGGTTGAAAATTATGAATCCTTTTGCCAAGTAAGACAATTTCAGCATTGAAGAACTGATTTCAGATTGTTGCTAACCAAGATCAGATTAGGTTTGCGTTGTCATTAAAAGTAATCTACAAAGTTGGTAACAAAGCACTAAATATTTCATTTGTATCGTTACATTAGCCTCAATCGAGTGCTACCTACACGGTAAGTATCTGATTGGATTGACTCTCGGGTGATTTGAGTCTCAGGCTTTTTTCACGAGAAGAACAATTACAATCGGTGAATAATAGTCGTATGCTGGCCTTATGAACACCTGTTGAGTTGAAAGGAAATGATACAATACTTTGATGGGTTCTGTGTGGTTATCAATACATGATTGTTTTTCAACTTACTAACGTAGTGGGCCTATGTGATGGTGAGAGATGAATTTGAGGCGTACTACAAGAACTAGTTATTTGGAGTTAAGGACAAGCTTAGTAAGTCATGGTCTTTTGTATCAGGACTCTTTTCCTTAGCAAAGTCTCTTACATATTCATATGCTTGTTTTTCATGATTTTCCTCACTCAGATTAGGATTTCGATTGAATAGGTTTTGATAAAATTTGATACATTCAGCTTTGATCTCGTCCTGCTCTGTGAGGATTTTGTTGTCATCACTCAGTGATTTCAATTCCTTCATTGATACTTCTCTTTGCCGAGAGCTTTCGATTGTAGACAAATAGAAACGATCTTTGTTGTTCATTGTAATATTATTTCTCTTGTCATTTTTGTAAGTTGGACTTTGATAAAATACATTGGTTTCATTTCGCGATAAAATTTTGATGTTTTGGTTGTGATGTATTCAAAGAGTTCTATGCTCTTCTCAAAATCATCTTCAGTGACCCTTCTATTTTACTCCTAGTTTTAGTATAGATGACAGCAAAACATTCGAAAAGTTATTGTTCTAAAGCTATTCCGTCAAGGCTTACAAAGATAGTTGGTTGAATACAATGTATTTCAAACTTTCAGTCGTGCCACTTTGTGAAGTACTGATTGCACCATGGCTGCCAAAGCTTTCCAAAGCATAGGCTTTTCAATTTACTACACATGTGGTATCGATCTGAACTGTGTCTTGACATAGTTGATGAGGGCGTTGTCAACGATGATGGGTTTTTCTTTGATATAACTACATCAATCTCGACATCGTCTCTCGAGACTTCAAGCGCAATAAATAGTCGTATGCTTGCCACAAAATTGCCCATGGAGTTGAAAGAAATCATACAATACTCTGATGGGTTCTGCATGGTTATGAATACATGATTGTTTTTCAACCTATCAGCGTAGTGGACCCATGTCACTAGTGAGAGATGAATCTGAGAGTAGAAGTATCTATTTCGTATTACAAGAAGTCGTTATTTGGAGTTGAGGGCAATCCAACAATTTAGTAGCTGTATAACTTTGATTCTTGTGATTATAATCAACGAAGCCACAGTTCAATTTGAATGTCTTTTTTCTCCAGTGTAATGTCAAAGATATTGTTCAATCGTATACTTCAATTGTCTAAAACTTCAGTGTTATCTATTTCATTCTCGGAATCCATAGTGTTGACAGTCACGAGATCTTGATATTCAGAGACTCTCATTATACAACTGATTTGAATCATAACTGACTAGTGGTGAGATCAAAATAAAAGTACATTCATTAAATCAATGCATAATATTGGTAACTACAGACGAATCACGACTATTTTGAGCTGTAGTTAATGTATTCAACTTATCACTGCGACCGGATTTCATCCTGAGCGTACCGGAACTGGATTTTGTCGACCAGAGATAAGTAAATAAGATCTTTCATTAAGACTAACAACTTCTGAATAAAAAAGATGGATGTCCAAGACGGTGATGCCAATACGATCAATCCAATAGAAACCAAAATTTTTTTGACTTAGGAGCTAAACAGTCTGCTCTAAATACTTTATTTGCCCAGAAATTTTATTTATCAATCCTGATCGTGATAGCTTTTTGCATTGACATAGTTGATGAGATCGTTGTCAAGAATAATAGTTTTTTCTTTGACATGATAACATCAATTACGACATCGTCTCTCAAAGCTCCACGTTCAATAAATAGTCGTACACTGGCCACAAGAATACCTTTTGAGTTGAAAGAAATTATACAATACTCTGATGGTTTCTGTATGGTTATATATACACACTTTTTTCCTCGATATACTTTTATAAACGTAGTGGATCCAATCTCATGACTTTATCACCAGAATCCCGGTTCACAATTGCACTCGATCACATGAACTTGAAGGATGAAACAACCATTGAAGCTGAAATTGCTTGTAATAGTATTGGCAGCATTTTGAACATCCCAGGAAGCAAATCCCGTGGCAGACTAGACATTGCAAAGGGTTTAATAATATCATCATAAATTTTAAAATATTAATTTGTAGTGCTATGGGAGATATATTGAATTTCAATACAAAGTGTTTCAGAGATTATCTCAAAGAAAAATCATTTAAGCACAAATGTCAAGGTTATCGCATACATTATTGTTTGGTAAGACAACCACCAATTTGGGGAGTAATGGTATACATTACTAACGGTATGATCTCATTGAAATGGATATAAAGTGTCTATTGTGCCTATAAAATAGAACCCATAATATTACGTAACCGAGTCAGAAAGTTGTGAAAAAAAGAGATTCAGGAGGGAGTGTAACTGTTGAAGATTACGACGATCGGTCAGATGAAGAAACGGACAGTTGAAGTATGATTGTTGTCCCAAACTGAATCGAGACTATTTAGAATGCCTAATCTATGGATATTAGTGGTGATTACACCTGGATGCTTTAATTTTCCTCTCATTACCTAGCAGGTTTCTAATTGCGTGTTTTCACAAATATGAGCATTGTATTAAATTGTTTGACACAAATTTAGATGGGAGTATTTAGGCTATCAGACTGGAGCTACTTATCTCTTTGATGTGACTATAATAGCTTTATCATTGGAGGAATAGTTACAGTCAATGAATAGTCGTATACTGCCCACAGGAATACCTATTGAGTTGAAAGGAAGCTTACAATACTCTGATAGGTTCTGTGTGGTTATGAATACATTGTTTTATTTCAATCTATCAACGTAGTCGACCCATCTCATTACTGAACCTAAGAGTAAAACTATTCTTTTTGTTTAATGCGTACTGCAAGAAGTCGATATTTGGAGTTAAGGGCAAGCCAATTTGTTCAACTAGACGTATTAGAGGTAGCCGAGCTCATCACTTATATGATTCCAGTGACAATGATCGGATAAAGCCAGAAAGAAGATTCAGATCTGCCAGAGTTTCAAAAGCTCCGATGGATCAACCTGTTGTATAGTAATATCACCAATAATGAGCCTATTTACTAGATGATAGTACTGTAATCAAAATTTTAAAATCAAACAAAATAATATGGACTCCATTTTTGGAATAACAGAGAGAACACGGAGAACAACTGCCAGCAGAATGTAAGAATCTAATCTTGGTCTCTGGTTAGTTGTGACGCCAAGGATGAAATTTGGGAAATGTTGACGGCTTTGTTAAGAGATCCGCCAATTTTCTTCGGTGTTGACATGGGAAACACATTTTTTATCCATCATTTCTGATAAAAACGAACATGTCTTCAAACTCTTAGTCCTGCCATTTTGCAACGTCGTGATAGCACTATAATTGTTGATCAAAATGACTAGACCAAAGAGATGGACTCCATAACTATTGAGAGATTTCGTCCTTTAAGACTCTGCACATAGCTTCTATAACCGTTTGTGATTTGACATAGTTGATGAGGTCGTTGTCAACCATGATGGTTTTTTCTTTAATAGAATTACATCAATTTCGACATCGTCTCTCAAGGCTTCACAGTCAATGGATAATCGTACACTGGCCACAAGAATACCTACTGAGTTGAAAGAAATTATACAATACTCTGGTGGTTTCTATATGGTTATATATACACACTTTTTTCTTCAATATAGTTTTATAAACGTAGTGGATACATCTCATGACACTATCACCAGAATCTCCATGTACAGAGCTACTCATTGCTTTGACTATTAGAATACCAAATCATACTTGAACTCTAGAAAAGTCCAGGGATGAATAACCTTGAAATGAAATGACCTCAATGGATGAAACACCCATTGAAGCTGAAATTGCTTATAATAACATTGGCTGCATTCTAAACATCCCAGGTAACAAAAGACAAAACAAACATCAAAGGGTTCACCAAAGTTGCCAACAATTTCAAAATACTCGTAGTGCCATGGGAGACTATAATGAACTGCATTACAAAATGTCTCAGAGATCATCAAAATTCATTCCAATCATTTGAACAAAAATGGCAAAATTATCGCATACATTACAGTTTGCTAAGAGAACTACATTATTAACGGTATGATCTCATTGAAATGGTATGAAATATCCATTGTGCCTATAAAATATAATCAGCTTGAAAGGGATACACCACATTATTACGTAACCGATCTTGTAATATATAAAGATTTAAAAAGTTGTGAAAAAAAAGATTTTTTGGTTTAAGCATCAAATCATCCACGTATAAGCCAATTAGTACGGTTGAGTTTTTACCTCGCTTTGAATATAAAGTCTCTTCTGAATACCTTGTCAATGGTGTGGAACCAAATCCTCGTTGACTGGCGTATGCCGTAAGCCCATATGTTATTTTCTTGCCAATCATTGAAATCAACGTCTGAGTTTAGTTTGATTTAACTGATGGCAAAACCCGCACCAGTGTATTATTTTGAGGGTTATAATCACCTTTTGGACCTACTAATTCCTTCGATGTGACTATTATAGCTTTGATTCTAGGCTCTATCATTAGAGGAATAGTTACAGTCGATGAATGGTCGTTTATAGGGCACAGAAATACCTATTGAGTTGAAAGGAAACTTACAATACTCTGATGGTTTCTTAGTGGTTACGAATACATGTTTTTTTTTCAATCTATCAACGTAGTGAAATCATGTGATAGTGAGAGATGAATCTGAGAGTAAAAATCTTTATTCTGTTTAATGCGTACTGCAAGAATTCGCTAATTGGTTTTAAGGGCAAGCCATCAATTTAGTAGCTGTCTTGTGATCTAATAAGTTACAAGCGGCAAGTTGGATATATCAAGCAAGAGCACAGTGAGAAATGGTCAGTTGTTCAACTAGAAGAAGTAGAGGTAATCGATAGCTCCATCCAATTGATTCCAATGTCAATGATCAGATTAAGGCAGAAAGATTAGGATCCAATTCAGTTTCAAATACCCCGAGAGATACACATTCCATCTTGCAAGAGAATTACTATAGTGTTGTAGCTTCTTTTCATGTAACACTATCAATGATTGAGCTCTAATGATATTGTTGGGCATCATCGCTGTGTAATACAGAGACACAGACCTGGAATTCTTGAGAGCATCATCAAGATATCAAAACTTTCATTATTGATGACATCAAGAAATTTCATCAATTTCTGCTTCGTCCTCTTCAAAATCCTTAATCTTGACTGCTAATCAATATTACTGTGACACGGGTTTCTCGATACTGTAGTAAACGGAACCACATCTCTAATGTCTTATATACTGGTTTTCATAGAGATTACTCAATCGTATACCTTGATGGACTAAACTTTACTCCTATCTATTCCATTCTCCGAAATCCATAGTGCTGACCGCCAAAAGGTCTTGATGACCAAAGACACTCACTATACACCCAAGATTCATTGGTGGTACTTTTATCAGATTATGGTATAGTACTGATGGCTATAAATTACGCTTAAAGCGGTGATTTATACGGCGGCGTGTCTCTAACATTCGGGACTGAACACCATGGAAAATGACCAACTTATATGAGAAGATTATCAGACAACAGGTGATATTAACTGTTCCTTAAGAATTCGTTCTTTTCAGGTCATTCGTTGTTTGCTGATATGAAGGAACTTTTTCTTTTTAAGACCATGGGTAAGTTTTTGGAATACACCAAATGGAGCCAATGAATCTAAATAAATAGAGTCAAGGTGAGATTATTAACACCAGGAACGGTTAGCATTAGGGAATTATTCTTTGAATACATTCATAATTGTATGAGCTTGTGTTTTTCTCTTTAAGCATTCTGTTTACACCATTGTTTTATTATACCGTTCAGATAAGGCAACTATTATAAGACGAAGTGAATTTGATCTCCTTTGATTGTGTCTTGGTTTTTTGCCTTGACATAGTTGATGAGGTCGTTGTCAACAATGATGGTTCTGTCTTTGACATGATAACATCAATTTCGACATCGTCTCTCGAGATTTAACGTTCAATAAATAGTCGTATGCTTGCCACAAAAAGACCTATTGAGTTGAAAGAAATCATACAATACTCTGATGGTTTCTTGGGTGGTTAAATATACACACTTTTTTCTTCAATATAATATTATAAACGTAGAGGATACATCTCACGACTTCATCACCAGGATCTCCATCTACGATAATTGCTGGAAAAACGTTACTCTTTGCTTTGATGATAAGCATACCAAATCATCTTTGAATTCTAAACGGGTTCAGGGATGAAAAACCTTGCAATGAAAGGACCTGAATGGATGAAACAACCATCGAAGACGATCTTGCTTGTGATACTTTGCAGAGATTATAATTTGGTGAGAGATTCACCGATATTGTGGGTTATGACCTCGATTACAAGAGTAGACGAAATATACACGGTGTCTATATGATAAAGCTAAATTAAAAAGATACGCTAATGTGTTGGCTACTGCTCCAGCTGCTCGTTCAGACACTTCTCATGAAGCTCGTCATTCCGGTTCATACCATGGCCGTCCGTGATTTGCTGGTGAACCATTCGAGAACGGTAATACTCGTGGTAAGGCTCGTCGATGATGTTAATCATGATGCTAGTTTTGGTAATGCTCACGTTCAGCTCTCTGAGATTGAAGTTTCTTTATCATCCGACAAGCTCGACAAGTTGAACGATGTTAGTCCCTTAAACCTTTCTCTTTTGTATGTCTTTTGAAAGACAAAAGTTTTGGAGTATTCTCTTTTACCGCGAAATGTTAAGTCATCTCACTTTTCACGATTCTCATTACATCTTGTTCTATTGTTCACCTTCTTCATTTTCTTCACATTCTCTCTGATATAATACCCCAGAAATGTAAGCTCTAGCTGCATCGGATCAGCAACTACTTTTCCTACGATTTGAAGGTTTGAGATTGAAGCAACCACCATGTCTTTCGTGTTTGGACGATGCGCATTCTCTTCTCGAGCTGAAATTTTACTTTTTCCGAAGTTGGGAAGCTATCTACCATTTTACTTGATGGCTATTGAAAATCATCACTACGACGTGTATCTCGTGGCCGTTTCGGGATCATATGTGTAAATTTTAGCATATGACACCTGTATCACTTCAAATCACTTCGGTGGTTTCTTACAACTCTGAATTACTGACGTTTTTGTTTACGTGCTATTCACATGAAGATCCAATTTAAAATTATTTGATGATTACCAAAAGTCTTACGGAACATTTACAGTCAATAAATAGTCGTATACTGGCCACAGAAATACCTATCGAGTTGAAGGGAAGTCTACAATACTCTGATGGTTTCTGTGTGGTTATAAATACATGTTTTTTTTTCAATCTATCAACGTAGTGTGGACCGGTCTCATAGCATTGTCACAAAACTATCAATTTCATTACAATGGTTTCCGTTTGGGTTGATGACATGAATATCATATCGTAATTGCATTTTAGGGCGGATGACCTCTTGATTTAATGATAAATGACCTCAAACGGTAGAACAACAATGGGAGCTAAATGGATTCAAAAGTTATCATACCATCTCAACAAAACCCTAAACACAACAAAAAGACGGAGTTGGTGCTACGCAACTGTTGTTGTTTCAACTATTGAAAATGAGAGTATACCATGCGCCGCCTCATTGAAAGATTGTTTGCTAGATGGAGATTTGTGACTTTCGGTAGTTGATCTTAGGTATGCTGCCAACCATTCCGTGACGGGTTGTCATCAATGATCAAGATCCTAAAATTGTTTGGTCAATGGGGTCTCTATAAGCCTGTTGAATCATTATTGATCTGGGGTAGTCGATTCGACAGTTATTCTCTCAAATATATTTGTTGCGTACCCATAATTACCAATGAAAATAATTATCGTATAGTAACAACTAATGAACTTCACTCTATGTACAATTGGATAGCAACAGGTTTGCAGCAATAATACATCGTATATATTGAATTAGATCAAATAAAAAGCACTGCTCTAGCTTTTGGTCACCAAAGCTACAAAGTGATAACATGACCTCATTGCAGGTGGTCAACAATCATGGAGAGAGCGTTCTTTATATGATCGATACTACACTAGAAAGCTCGTCTACGAGATGAACAGATTTATCGCTTATACAGCTATAATGGCATTCAGCGACACGATGTACACGGAATATGATCCTATGAGCTAGTAGTAGCTGTGAGCTGTTGTGGTAATACGATTAGAAGTGGTGGTGATAGTATATGAAGACAATTGGTGATTTACCCGGCCGCACTTATCACCGCACGTGATCGGCACATGATTCATTCTTTTATAATGAATCGAAATATCATAATCAGCTAAAAATGGAACCACTTGAATTGCAAGACAACTTGTTTCTATTCATACACGAGATTGCCGGCGGAAAAATTGTTGGTAGAAGTGTTATAAAACCGAGTAGATGACAATATAACATCAGATTTGTGCATTGGAACTGAACATCTACCTGGTACCAGATGCAGATATGCCGAAATTAGCTTAACCTATGTTTGAGTCTCATCTGCTGTATTCATATTGGCTGAAGACCAACATGAGGCCCTTGTCAATGCTAGTTGATTCTTTTGTATGACTACAAAATCTTCAATCAGGACATCGTCGCTCGAGGCTTCACAGTCAATCAATAGTCGTATGCTTGCCATAAGAATACCTACTGAGTTGAAAGAGATTGTACAATACTCTGATGGTTTCTTGGTGGTTACGAATGCATGATTTTTTTTTCAATCTATCAGCGCAGTGGACCCGCGTCAATAGTGAAAAATCAATCTGATAGTAATAGTATTCTTTTTGTTTAATGCTTACTACAAAAACTCGTTATTTAAAATCAAGGGCAAGCTAACAATTCAGTAGCTATCTTGTGATTTAATAAGCTACGAGCCGAAAGTTGAATACATCAAACAAGAGCACAATAAGAGAATTCAAGCCAAAGAAGATGAGCTGAACTGAACTTGGTTGAATCTAAGAAGACAATCATGGCTTTGCAGGAACAGAAGCCCTTAATTTGTGAGCTTAGGTTTCCTTCCTAGTCTCCTATAGCAAATGATCAAAATATGGATCATGTTATTATTGGGTTGTGTGGTTAGGCTATAAACACCAAATACGAGTCATGATACTACGAAGAAGACCGAAATATCAGAGTGGTCCATTGAACTACTGAGTAAATACAGAACTTCGATATGAGGAAACTTTACTTACAGGTACCTCAAATCATAGGATTACCCTGAGGTCACTAATTATTTTGTTCGCGGCGCTGATCGCGATCGGTCATGGTTATGGTAATGCAACATATTGGATATTTAATTCACTGAGAATTATTCTAGCAGCAATAGCAGCGCGAGATTTCTTTCTCTTCATAACTATTTGTAAGTCTCTGCAGTATCCCATTAGACGGTTAGTCCTAGGGTCCTGTGTATAATTGATGAGTTATCGTGCTGACTCGAGCTTTATGTGCTCCTTATCTCGGCTCATCATCTATTGGAAATGTCCAAACTTCCTGTATACTCCACGGGATACTTTGTAATATCTATTACACCATGATTTTATATGCTAGACCTTGATAGTTGTTGCGTTTATGAATTTCATAAGTTCTGTGTCTAGGAGAAGAAGGGGATTGGTCTCCTTCGATTGTGCCTTGGGGCTTTTGCCTTGACATGGTTGATGAGGTCGTTGTCAACAATGATGGTTTTGTCTTTGACATGATAACATCAATTTCGACACCGTCTCTCGAGACTTCACGCTCAATAAACAGTCGTATGCTTGCCACAGAAATACCTATCGAGTTGAAAGAAATTATACAATACTCTGATGGTTTCCTAGTGGTTACGAATACATGTTTTTTTTTTCAATCTATCAACGTAGTGGCCCCATATCTCAGTGATAATAACCAAAAAAAGTAGAGGTCTACGTTTGTTCAATGTTTTGATTCCATTTCATTACACCAAGACGTTTATACTCGCGAATTTTGGTATCGCCGTCGGGGTTCAAACAAGTCTCCATCAACACGAAAGCCGAGAAGAACTGGACCATAAAGCCAAATTGTGCAGTTCTATTGATGTCTACAAAGGAGGTACGAACATCTGAGGGGCTGGAAGGTACAGAGGAAGGAAAGAGAGACAATGCTGATCAACAACCTTCATCAAAGAGGACCAAACAATTCGACACTACAACAAAGAGGAAAAGACGAGTCTACAGCTGTGAGACATGTCGAAAACTAAAAACAAGATGCGATTTCGAAGCTCAACAGGGGAAATGTCATAGGTGCTTAGTTTTGAAGTTGAAGTGCTCATTATCTGATTCCATTCAGTCCAAAGTGTCATCATCATCGCCCACACCGGAATCTCAATCCATCAGGGAAATCGATGAACAAATTGTGTCCAACAACGATATCAAAGATCTAAGATCCAAGATTGATCAGATAATAAATCATCTACAAATCCCAATCAATACAGACTCACATTTCTCGAATGAGTCGTCTTCAGATTATCAATATTTCAAATCAATGAAATCGAAAAAAAACCAACTGGACAATTCTACACAAAATTCTCCCATAACTCTAATCTCAAGAATTGATAAACAGTTGAATACCACTATCCAGCCCAAGCAAGGTACTCAACATATGCAACATGATACGAATTCCTTCCACAAAATAGCCACATTGGAATTTGCCCCTTTTTGGAATGAACATACATCAAGTTGTTTAAAATTAGCTGATAATTTTCTTCAAAAGGCACATTTTTGGATCATACCTGGTGGAATCACCTCTATAACACCACAATACGCATTACAACATCCATTCATAACAAGTGCTTTCATATTAATCTCGTTGAGCTTCGATCACAAAGAGATTGAAATCCCTCAAGAGGATCATTTCCAATTGGCCGTTTTCAACATTGTACAATCCCTCATGGGGAAATGCCTCGTAATGAGTGAAAGCTTGAGTGATCATGACGTGGAAGGGCTGTTATACTTGAGTGTCTACACGGTGTCGAGACGGAACCAGTTAAAATGGGATAATTGGGTTATTAGTGGGTCCATTATCAAATTAATGATGAGTATGAAACAATTGAGCTTCACTGCGATAAGAAACCGCGTTGAAGAGAAACTGGTCTTTGATAAAGATGATTTATTCCATTTGAGAATTTGGAATGCTGTTTGCTGTAGTCATTTGGGGTTAAGTATTGGATATGGACGAGATTTTCTTATTTCTGAAGATTATTTACAAATAGTCAATGGGATGATTTTGAAATTCCCACAGTGTAATGTTGAAGATCGGATCAAATTTGCTGAATATCAACTTTTGAAATCATGTTTTGAATTATTTCATGTTGATAATTTGATGTTGGATGTTATCAAATATTCACAATTTCAAAAATTTGATAATGGGACACGAGTGATTCAACTGAAAAATTTGAAAGATTGGGAATTAAATAATCAGATGTTGATTGATCAGGACGTTTCACAAATCTTGATGTTTTGTTATGATTTTTTCCATATTTGTTTGATTAAGCGGATAATTAGTGGGTTTGTTCATAATGGTGATGGGACTGGTAATGAAGATTCTGATGATATTGGAGATTATAGAGTTTTGAGATTCATCGAGCTTGGACATTTATCAATTGAATATTATGCCTTTAGACTTATTGAACGGTTTTTAGAGCTGAAAAGTTTCCTAATCAAAGGAGCACCTAATTATCTGATGAATCAGTTGATTTATACAAGTTTACAGCTCTATGAACTAATAAATCATAATGGCACTACAGTGCAATCCAAAAATAAAAGCATCAACTCAATCACAAGAATATATTGGAAATTAATGCAAATTGGAGAGAGGAAAAATGAATGTACAATGAGTGTGGGTAAGATTATCAAGAGCATGATATTGGATAAAGTTGACACAAGTGGTGTATTATTCACTGGCTCCGTTAATCATACCAATACCAAATCGGGCGATCCAGAGGATTATGAACCTTTACACGACGAGATCAATCATGAGTTCAGTAGTGATTATGGGTTCAAGACAAGTGATGTGCGATCAGATACGCCAATCATTGCGTCGACCAGTGGAAGTATCCCCGAGGATTTGAATGGTCAAATTGTGTTGCCAGATGTTGGTAAGTTTGATTCTTTTGAGGATTTTTTCCGTGATATGTTTAAATAAATACACGGGTGCACGCATCAGCTTAGGTTTCTTACAAATTATACTTGTTTCACATCTCATTGACGATGTCAAAAGACTTGTAAATCGCTATTTTGTGGGATTTCCCACGAGGCCCAGCCGGTGGTTCCTTTCAAATCCGCCTAACGAGTAGCCACAAACGTTTATAAGTAAAATATCCAATAGGCACTATCACACAATGAAGAAAGGACTCAAGGTATATGCTTAGATGAGGATACACGTGTGGTATAATAATAGTGGTAGCATGTGCTTGATTGTGTATGAACTCTTTGAAAAATGGTGAATCTTTCCAACTTTGGAAATGTAGAACATTATGCAAATCTTTGGTCATTAATGGATCCTACGACACTATCATGAGTTAAAGAAGGACCCTTAAAAAGATAGATTGGACAGATAAAGGACCCTTATAGCATCAATGTAATAGCACTCGCACACAGCTTAACAAGCCAAAAACCAACATACACCCAGGTATATGAGACTAGTTTACAGAAGGGAAGATAGTAATAATGATAACATAGATCTCTACTCCACGTGCAAAGAGTTTTGGATTGTTGATAGTCTTGGTATTATTACTTGATATACGCGGTGGTGTGTGGGTGTTTATAGATCTCTATTTGGTTTTATGGAGAAGGGAATAAACAAACAACGAGAGAAGGAAAAGAGTGGCGTTAATGATGTTGACATTGTTGATGGATGATAAGCTGGTGATGGAGCTGGTGGTTTTGGAGGATGATTCAATGAGCTAGTAGGTCTATCTGTCGATTATCAAGAGGTGTTGATGATCTTGATGATGCTGATTTTGTCTTTGTGGTTAATTGTTAGTCGTCTTTGTGAAAGGATGTTCGTACACGAGGATCACCAATATAATGAGCCCAAAACACTCAATACAGCCAGAAGCCGAGAATATTCCACAATATGTTCAATGATTTGGGGGATTTGAATTGTATAAATACCACACACACTCCAATTCCATTATTCATTAGATCTACAATTGTATCAAGATCCATCCATTCACTTGAAAGCATCTTACTAAGAACTCATCATGAGACTACCAACTATTGTCATCCACTTATTGCTCGCTGCCATCGTTGCCTCTTTACCAATTAAATACGATACTAAGAGAAACATTATCTTTTTAGTCTCCGATGGGCTAGGTCAATCAGGTATCACCGCTGCAAGACAATTCAAACAAACAAGAGATAACTTGACAAACTCTGATGCTGTCTTGGACTTGGAGAACTATTTGGTTGGTTCAGTCAGAACCAAATCTTCTTCTCAATTGGTCACCGATTCCGCTGCTGCAGGGTCCGCTCTCGCTGCTGGTTATAAAACGTATAATGGTGCCATTTCTGTCGATCCTCAAGGTAAACCAAGAGGAACTTTTTATGAAGGTGCTCACTTGAAAAATTATAAAACAGGTATTGTTTCAACAACTTTTGTTCAAGATGCCACTATTTGTACTCCAAATACACATGTTGCCTCAAGAACATATTTGGATTTAGTTGCTGAACAACAATTAGGCTATGGCCATCCATTAGGTCAAGTCATTGATGTTGTTATTGGGGGTGGCCGTCAGTATTTGCATGGCCCTGATCAAACTCAGTATGGTACAAAGGGTAAACGGGCAGATGGTGTCGATTTGATCGCTAAGGCGAAAGGCGACGGCTGGACCTATATTGGTAATAGATCTGAGTTTGATGCATTGAACTTGGGTCAAGATGCCGAGCCAAAATTACCATTATTGGGGATCTTTGGGGCTAATTCATTACCTTATGAAATTGATAGAAATCCAGATGAAGTTCCTTCTTTGAAAGAAACGTCACTATTGGCTTTAAATACTTTGATTGAAGCCACCAAGGAATCAGAGGGAGGGTTTGTCTTATTATTAGAAGCTGCTAGAATTGATCATGCTGGTCATGCTAATGATCCCCATACTCACGCTAGAGATACCTTGGAATATGACGAAACTTGGAAAGCTGTTATTGATAGAGTTTCCACTTTAGATACTGAAACAATTGTTGTTTCCACTTCTGATCATGAAACTGGTGCTTATGGGCTCGGTATTGATGGAGTTTATGATTATTACCCAGAATTTTTATTGAATGCAACAATCTCTACTGAAAAAGCTGTTGAATTATTTGAAGATTATGAAGGTGATGATAAAGAAGCTTACTTGAAAAATGAGATTTTGAGTAATCAGTTGTTATTGAATAACGTTTCAGACTCTGATATACAATCATTGATCCATTCAGATCAATTACAAGTTGACATCGCACATATCTTATCGAAGCAAGCAGGTGTAGGTTGGACTACTGTGGCTCATTCAGCTGTTGATGTCCCATTATTCGCTTATGCCAATACTAAAGAAGCTTATAATGAAATCTTGGCCAACTTGGGTTCTTCAATTGAAAACACCGAAATTCCAAATTTTTTTGCTAAATATCTAGGTGTCGATCTAGATGAAGTCACTGAAAAAATCAAGGATATTCAAACAAAGATTTAATCAAGAAGTACAGCCGGGTCTTTATATTCCACTCATCTCCTCCATTTCTTATACGCGTTTTTATTCCCAGATCTTTGGCTACTTCGCCTAAGTTCAATCTTCAATATGGATCTTATCATATCTAATAAATAAAAATTGTAGTTATAGACGGCGATATACTAAATCTTATTCCGCCGGATTTATCAAAAGAGCCTCAAAATATTTAGTTGAATTTGCACAAAGTCATCCAAAAGGGAATTTTTAGTGTAGATTGCGCAAAAACGGTTATGCAAGAGAAACACAGAACAATACTTTATTTTGCGCCAATTCGCTCCGCTTCGTGCCAAGAGCAACTTCTTTCGCAAATATAGTCCCAATAAGGAAACTGAGGTCTCCGACGCCGCTATTTTTTCACCAAAAAAAGAAAAGCGCCCCTCTGACCTCGATTTTTGTCATTATAATAAATTAGATCCAAAAAGTAAAAGTGAGATACATGATTATTATGGAAAGGTTAGATATACCACTATCGCTAATATTTTATTTTGATATTTGAAAAAAAGGTTTTTTTTCTGTTTAAGAGTTTGAACTAAATATTGTTTAGAATTCAAGGGATCCAGTGTGATTAGTATTAAGATATAGATATTGAAGATGTCATTTGATGATAAGAAAGGATTGGATATTGCTTATGAAGAAGCTTTAAAAGGTATGTTTCCATTTGCTGTGTCGGTTTGTTTGAAAGTCTGAAATGGCATGCGTGAGATGTGGAGGTGGGATGAGGGTTGGAAGAGAACTGTTGAAGCGGTTGAAGCTGAATATTGGTATTTGAAGTTGTGTCTACATTCGGGCTTTCAGATTTTAAGCAGATGAAAGATGATATTAACAACAACACAACAGGTTATAATGAAGGTGGTGTTCCAATTGGTGGTTGTTTGATTCATGAAGATGGTAGAGTGTTAGGTACAGGACATAATATGAGATTTCAAAAAGACTCTGCAACTTTACATGGTGAAATTTCCACTTTGGAAAACGTTGGTAGATTGAACGGTTCAGTTTATAAGAAATGTACCATTTACACCTCGTTGTCTCCTTGTGATATGTGCACCGGTGCTATAATAATGTATGGTATCAAAAGAGTTGTCATTGGAGAAAACGAAACTTTTTACGGGGGTGAAGATTATTTAAAGCAAAGAGGTGTTGAAGTGGTCAATTTGAACGATCAAAGATGTAAGGATCTAATGGCTAAATTCATCAAGGAAAGACCAAGTGATTGGAATGAAGATATTGGTGAGGAAACCGATTTGAACAAAGTTGAAGGTGCTAAAAAATGTAATTGTTGAACTATGAAAATCTACATTGAACTCGAGAAAATCAGAACTTTCAATCAATTGTAACTAATGAGAGAATACCAGTGTAATTACATTTTTGTTTTCGTTTTTTGAAGCGTGTGTTTCTTTGCATATAATAATCATAAAAGTAATAAAGTCATTATATTATTTTGTAACAGTCTTGACAGCAGCAGCTACTGTATTTGAGATTTGTTCGGCAACGTTTTCAGCACCCTTCTTTCTCATACCTGTTGCACCTGGAACGGCCAACTATTGAAATGTCTGTTAGTTTCTTTCCCAATTTTTAAGCTTCAGGGATTATTACTCACTTCCATATAACAAACACCAAGGGAAACAAGAGCCATTCTAGAATAGAAAACAGTTAGCATATCACTCAGAACCAAAGACGCTAAATAATGAAATACTCACAAGACTCTAACGAATGGTGATTGGGCAGCTTCTTGTGCTTGTCCTTGACCATTCAACACAGCAGTGATTGCGGTGATCAAAGTGACCCATGATAATAATCTATTTGAACCAATTAGTACTTCTCTCGAGCTATAGATATAGGCAGGGGCCCACTCACTTGTTCCTAAAAGAATAAAGGTTAGTAAATCAGATACCATCAATCAACTGGGGAAGAAATATAAGATATACGAACTTCATGAACATGGCAGCCATTGGCATACTTTGCGAAATAACAGCACCAGCTTCTGGTTCTGGAGCTGGAGCAACATGGATATATGGGATGACTAGATCCTTGCTCTTCACGCTTGGTGCCATTTTTGATATAATTAAGTTTAGTTGATCTTTAAATTAAGCAAATATTGATAAGTCTACTCAAGATTGTTATCAAATGTCGTTCATTGATAAAAGTGTGGTGGAAAAATCAAATCTTGGTAAAGGCACACTAATTTTTTTAAGAGTGGCCGAACCAAAGATATAGAGAACGTACTACAATTTTTCCATTTCCATTTGCTTAAAGCTATTTGAAGATTATATCAGTTATAAGCTCACCTCTTCAGCAGTGATGTGGAACTCGTTGCCGTCAGTTTCGGCGTGCTCAAGTTTCAAAATCTTCCCAATGACCCATTGTTTTGTAGGTGGAATCTGCAAATCGTTTTTCAACAAATACTTCATATCCCCAGTATCGTTGAATGCAGCCCATGCTATGATGTTATTGTTCTTACTGGCTTCAGGCGATGATGATCGTGTTGGAAGGAAGAGTACCAGATCATTCACTTTGAAGTTTCTGATGCTTATCTTTGAACTTTGGATCTCTTTAAACTTCTTGTTCTCTTTCAGTTCCCTCTTTGCCAGATTTTCAACTTCTCTAAATCTTTTAGAGATACTTGACTTATATAAAGGTGAAAGATTGGTGACATGATTGACAAATGCCAAATATTTATCTTCATTATTTTCCAAGTTGTACTTTTCAAGTATAGTATCAACAACAAAATCTAACGACTCTGAGTGGTCCTGCTCAAGACCCCCGTTGTTGGTAGTATTATCATTACTGATGGAACTTATCTCTGAGATCACTTTTAAATCAGGTAGCTCGGCCCAGGACAAATACTTGAAAGCATCTTGCTCCAAATCGGGTCTCATACCATTTGATTGATCCAATGTTGCACTGAAATCTGTTGTATCACCAAGTTTTCTCAAACCTTTAACTCTAATGATATTGACTTCACCACTTGGCTGTTTCACAGCTAATAATCCGATTGATCTCAAGGTGGCACAGAAATTACTGTAATCATTGAATATTATCTCACTCAAGTCTCTTGCTTTTATAATGAGGGAGTTGATAATAATAACCAGTTGTAATATGGTTTGCTTGTCATTGATATTGAATTGCTTGAGTTCATCTTGTAATTTCTCCAATTCTTCTATTTTCATCTTTAGAGTTTCGATTTCATTCTGTTGATGTTTCTTCTCTCTAGCGAATTCGTTTTCACGATTAGACATATTTTCAAGTAAGTCATCCTTCATAGCAGCTAAAGAATCATAAGTTTCCTTCAATTTATCAATATCTTTGTTCAAGTCAAGATTCGAAGTAATCAATGAATCCTTCTGTTCATGTAATGCTTTCACTTCACTTGCTTTACTGTTCAACTCAGAAATCAAAACGTTTTGCTTGTTAAATTTTTCCTTCAATTCTTCAAATTCTTTATCTTTAACCTGGACATCCCTTTCCAAGTGGGAATAAGTCTCAAGTTGTTCCTCTAATGCTTTGGTTTTGCCAATTTTAAAATTTAATGATGTGATCAAATCATGCTGTTCACTAAACTTCCCATTCAATTCATTAATTATGTTATTCTTCGAATCAAGTTCTTGTTTCAACAATTCATGTTCATCTTCTAGGCCTTTCAAATTTTCTAATTTGTCCACTTTTTCATTCAGTTCGGCAATAGAAGATTTCTGTTTTTTGGACATTTCATCAAGCTCATCAATGTAGTTATTTTTGAATACCAAATCTTCCTTCAACTTGTCATAAGCAATGTTTTGGTCCTTCACTTGCTTTTTGAGAGCTTCTAGCTCCTCTTGACTCGTGGATTGTGCAACACTTTTTGTCATTTCTTCACGATCATCATTCAATGAAGATTTCAAGTCATCCAATTTCTTCTCATAATCATCTTTCAAAAGTCGGATTTCAGATTCATGTTCAAGCTTTAACTGTCTGACTTCGTCTTCCAATTCCTCATACTCTCTTGATCGAGACTGTTCATCAACAAGAATTTGATGTTCTAATTTCTCAACTTCAATGGCGTGCTTTCTTTTCAATTCAGCAACAATGGACTCTCTATCTCTCAACAAACCCTCAACAACGCTCAAATCAGTTTTTTGCTTCGTTGACAATTCTTCAAGCTGTCCATATTGTCTCTCCAAATCAGTCAACTTAAGTTTTAATGAGGATAACTCGACAGAATGTTGGTCTTTGAGTGTATCTAATTGTTTCAGCAAGCTTTCACTTTCAGCGTAATGCATGGAAAACTCATCTCTGACTGATTTCAACTCATCATTCGTGGCTTCAATGGTATCCTTCATCTTCTGTATTTTTTTCTGTAGATCGATTTTCTCATTTTTCAATGTTTCAACTTCTTGACTAGTTTGGCCATTTTCAGGCGGTGAAACCGATCTTTCAAATGCTGAAGCTGGTGACTCTTTTGAAATTGAATAATCCAGACCACCAGAATTGGCTTTGAATTGTGATTTGTTTTGTGACTTATCGAGAACCAATGAGTATCTTGAAAGAGCTGAGAATCTTTCGCTGGATTTTGAAGGCCATTGATTAAAATTTTTGAATTGTTCCTGATGAAGTAAGTTCTCCAACTTTTTGATTCTAGCTTTATAGCCCTTAATCTGTTGATCTGAGCCCTCGCCAGATCCATCAGTATCTGGTAATTTAATTCTTGAACGCCTTAATGGAAGGTCATTCAAAGCCTTATTGATGACACTGATACCTTCAGAGTTGAAGCCGGCACTTTTTAACTTTTCAAGGTAATTCAACACATCTTCCTTTGTAAACCGACGAGAGTTAAAGAGTATTGAGTTACCTTGATTGATGTTGAGCTCAACACTAGCGACAGCGCCACTATTAAAAGACGAGATATTGTGATTCAATAGCTTCAAGATGGAACCAAAAGTTTTCATCCATTGTGATCTATACTTCACTTCCCGTTCTCGAAGGGAAGCGAAACTTTCCATAGTCTTTGATGAAATTACCTTTACCTCTTCCAGCCATTCAGTTCTTCTTATATCTTCAACAATATAAAGTCCATAGAGTAATGGTAAATCCACAGTTTCAGATAATGAGGATTCTAGGCTTTGAATCGATTCAATTTTTTGGCTGACGTCTTTTAATGATTCTTTGACTGACAACAATTCTGTTTGTGCCAGTGAGAGACCCTGAAGCTGTTTGGTCAAGTCTATTTGAAGCTTTGAAAACAATTCTTTGATGTTTACAAACATTTTGTAGATCTTCACTGATGATTGATATATTTTATCCACAAACTCATTTTTGTGGGTTTCCACTGTTTCCAAAATGATCTCAATGTCAATATTATCCAATTCTTGCTTATTTTTACTAAGGAGATGTTTGGTATCCTGTTGAACTTTATCAGACAACAATGATAACTCTTTCAAATTATCGTCAGCTTCCAAATGTTTGACAACTTTTGCAGTTTCAGAGTCAAGCTGATCAGTTTGCTTTTCAAAATCACCCCTCAACTTCTTACTGACCTCAAGTTTTTCTCTATAGCTAAGAAGTTCATTATTAACCGAGTTACTTAATTTAACGCTCTCATGTGCTTGTGTCTCCAATTGTCTTTGGTCCAATAGGCTTGATAAAGCTCTTTCCTCGTCACCAACTAGCGCAATATACTTCAACTTTCTATATGAATCATTCCAAGTTAAATTCAACGACTGCCGTTGGAGTCCTATGACATAGTCGTACGATGAATCATAGTTTTTCTTCACATCCAGACAATAACTGTCGATATATTGTGTTGCAACTCTCAGTGCTCTGAACAAAGTTCGTATTCTATCAGCTAGCTCGACGATCTTTCTGTGAAACAATGATGAATCAGATTGTATAGCAGCTACCCAACCGAGATTTGTAGTCAACAAACTCATCATTTGTCTTGAATTCTTTGTCTGGGTAATCCTATCCAAGTTAACGTCCAAGAGAGGCGAGCTGATGGGCTGAATTAAATTGTCAAATGTCTCTGAGTATTGTGATGCAATGTATGACTTGATGAATTCTGGTGATTGTGATGTTGAAAATAAATTTTTATCGAATATGTAAATTTCATTCGTTTCTTCTAAAGACGTTGTTCGTCTCAACTTGATACCGAAGGGTGAAATCAAAAACAGCTGTTGTAGAGGTATATTGAACTGGTTGGAGCAAAACTTCTTGAGTTCGTCTAGTGAGACAAAGTAGTATCTGTTGATCTTCACACACTCGCCTGAGTGGGCATTGAAGACCAGTATATCGGTCTCGTTCATTCTTCGCTCCTATAATCTATTGTGATTTTTGTGGCAAAGCTCTTCCATGGGGTAATACTAATAACAGAGGTCAGATTTTGAAGAGTCTCTGTCCAAAGCAGCCTGGATAACCTTGAGAGTAGTGTGAAGTATGCCAACCAGCAAGTTTCAGCTAAAATCAACAAATTTTGGATCCGTTAATGGCAAAATAGTTTTGTCACATTTCAGAAAGTGTCAATTTCCTGTTTTCTTACACTACTAAAACTCACAATCTCACAGAATACATTCGCGAAAGGACACCCGCGAATTGTTTTCCCAATGGCTGATGAGATTTTGTACGAGATTTGACCGTTTTGGCACGATTGAACACTGGAGTGAGCTGTCTATCAGCCAAAAAGGAGATTGTTTGTGACTAATTGCCAGTTGTCAGGATGAGTGATACGGTGATAAAGTATGAACAGCTCAAGATAGAAAGCGAGAAGGACTTTGAGTCCATAAAGAGCTTGATCAGTGACGATCTTTCGGAACCATATTCAATCTATGTTTACAGATTTTTCTTGAACCAATGGCCAGATCTCTGTTTCATTGCGAAGAATTCCTCAGATGAACTTGTTGGTGTTGTGATATCGAAACTAGAACCCCATAGAAATGTCAGGTTGAGAGGGTACATTGGGATGTTGGCTGTTCAGAAGGAATATAGAGGAAGAGGGATTGCCAAAGAACTAGTAAAGAAAGCCATTGTGGAAATGATTGAGCAAGGGGCGGATGAAGTGATGTTGGAAACAGAAGTCGTCAACATACCTGCTATATCCCTATACGAGAATATGGGCTTCATAAGGAGTAAAAGACTTTATAGATATTACCTAAATCAACATGATGCTTTTAGATTGATCTTACCAGTCACTCAGAAATCGACAACAAGATCAGGTTTCTTGGAACCACTACATACACAAGCTGTATAAATAAGGGAAGATATACAATTGATGACATACTACGATTCATTTCATATTGATGACATTACTTTTTTTTTGAATTTATAAAACTAAAAATGTAAAACTTATAAAAACCCACGAACTGAAACTATATATATAACATTAGGACTTCTATTCTTCTTCATCGAATTTTGGAGCCAAGTAGAAACGTAGGTAACCACTTGATAATTTGAATTCGAATAAAGCTGGGGTCTTATCAGCTAACTTTATTGTGATACTTGATGATAAAGAAGTACCTTTGATGATATCCAATAAATATTTCAAACCGAAAGTTAAGTTGACAGCCTTGTTCAATTCCACTTTGACAGAGTTTTCAGTCTTGTCCAAATCAGTGAATGGTTTGACAATAACACTACCGGAACCGATATCACCAGTAGCATCAAATTTAACAGTGTCTTTGGTAACCAAAACAGTCAAAGAGTCAGACAATTGACTTAAATCTCTACAGATTTTTTGGAAATCTGGAGCTGGCACAGTGACAACTGAGTCATAATCCATATCATCAATGTTTAAGAAATCTGATTCAATATCCATCAATTTCAAAGAGTATTCAGAAATTCTATCCTTTTCGGTATCCTCGAAAACAACCAATACACTGTCTGGTGTATCTTCAGCAATCAATGTCAATGAGTCAGAGTTATTACCAGCTTTCAAAACTTTAGCCAATGATGATAAATCAACACCTAAGGTGATGTTTCTGTCACATCTATAAGATGAGAAGGCATCTTCACCAACTAGTAATGAGACCAATAAGACACGGGAATCATCAACAGCTTGGACAGTTATACCGTGCTCAGTACAGTTGAAGTTACACAACTGGACGGTGTCTTTGAAAGCATCGATAATCTGATTAAAATGTTAGAATTTCCATTTTTGAATTGATTGTAATGAGAGGCAAAATGGAATCGTGCAATTCCAGTCTTTATGGCTCCTATTCGATACTCACTTTTTTGAATAAACTGGCTTCGTCAAATTTAGCTTCAAGCATTGTGAAATGTAAGTTGTATTGTTAGGTTTGATTGGTAAATCTGTATGGATACTTTTTCAAGATAAAAAGGTAAATAGTAAAGAAGAAAAATTTCGAAATCTGTTTAAATTATCAAACTAAGATTAATGAACGCGTCGAGATTTTTTCCACTCAAGACGCGTCTGCTTATATAATGCGCGAAAAACTTTTTATTGACACGAAATTCTGTCAGGCTTCTCAACTTGTCGCGAATGCGTTCTACAAAAGCTTCATTTTTTGAAAGAGATGAATATCAGTAGCTTTATTTAGTGGGCCTCTTTGTTCTCTGTTGAATGCAGATAGGTAAAGGGGAACGTTGACTTGCGATAAGGACACAAGGAATATGTCACTCGAGAATAATGATGTCAGCGAGCAAGAGCTACTGAAATGTATTAGGTATGTGCTTTCCTCTCAGGGATAGGAGCTTTGTATCGGAGAGTAAATACTAATGTTGTGTCTATTAGTGACTTTAGTGAAAGAGTCAGAAGTTCGAGAGAAGGATGTAAGTAAAGATTCATGTTGGATATGTATCGGAATTTGCATACTAATACAATGGCTATAGACCTTGCAGACGAAGGAATTATCAATGGTGAATCTACAAACAGAGGGAACAAGTTGAAATTTGGGTCTACACAAGTCCATAGGGATAGGATCAACGGCTATAATAACGATAATGAACCGTCAGAATTAGTTCATTACAACCGCTCTAAAAAAGGTGTTTTGAGAAGGAAAAGACGGAGACTAGACACCTATAATTACAACTATGACCCAGATAAAGAATTGGGTATTGCACCTCTTATTGCCGGAGACTCTGATGAAGCATTGGATGCCGATGATGATCCATACACTGAAATTGATATTGAAGCAATTTTGGCCCCAATAACACATCCATCAGATATAGTATCTCGCGAATCGATATCAAGAACATACAAATCAAACGTTTTGAATAAACTTGCTCAACAAGCGATCGAAACCATTGAAAAGGAACAAACAACAGTTATTCAACTCTCCAAATTATTAGATTTATTGTTAGGCGAGGATTCAAATCAAATATTAGAAGCACAATTACAGCTACCTGAGTATAATCATAATTTGGTGAATTCAAATAAACAAGCTCAAACTGAAGATCCACAACAGCATGCTACCGATTTGGATAAAAGAGTAACGAGAAGACAATCTACGCAAGAAGTTGATCCATTTTTCGCCTTGCCAAACATTAAAATTGATCCAGATTTTGGGTTAAATCAGGAAGATGCAGAGGAGGCAAGACAACTATCACAAATTTCATTACAGAGATCAGAAGAGCTAATAAGAAACTTGTCTAGTTTAAGAAATGGGCTAGCAAGGGCTCAAACTTTGAAAGAAAAGCTATTACAATGGGCCAAAGAGATAAATGGTGATCCTGATGAGAGTGACATCTATCAAGCTGAAAAGGAAGCTGCAGCTGCTGCGAATCCTCAACCTGTTAAAGAGAATAAAGAAAAATCTTCGGGCTCTGCAACACCAGCAACAGGTACACCCGAGGTTAGAACTAGTGGAAGACCAAGAAGATCAGCCATGTGAATTTACAATCTATATGTGTGTGTACGTTTTTACACATTGAACTATAAATATATAATCTACCATGAATTTGTAGATTCGCTATAAGCCTTGACCAACAACTCATCTTCTCTAGGTTCAACATCATTATCGAAAAATGGCACAACGGCTTTCTTGATAACAGAGTCAAATAATCCATAAATCAATGGTTTCAAATCATCACCTGTTTGTTTGAAATCAGGATATGAATTCACCTCTAACAATGTAACATTCGAGTCAGCGTCAACGATGAAATCTAAACCAAATATTTCAAAAGCATTGTTCAAAGGCTGGAAATTCATCTTATCAACATTGACAGCAGCTTTGAAAACTTCTCCAACTATTTCCACCAATTGTTTAAAAATGCTTGTTTTCTGTTCCAACTCCAATCCTTCTAATTCCCAAAACTCCACAACACTATTATTTGCCAATGCTAATTCTTCTCCTTGTAAACAGGTATTTGTAAGATGACCATATAGTGGAATATCACCATTTTGAGATTCCTCAGGCTTGCCATATGATGTTAATGCAAACAAAGTTAGCATTTTTTTATAAACAAACACTTCGATGGACCCATTTGAAACAACATAGGTTCTAATATGGAATTTCTTATTTTGATAAGCAGGTAGTAGCAAAGGGTTCTCTTGATATTCTTGCACGACAAAGTGACGCAGTTGAGAAGTTATAACACCATGATTTTCTTCACTTGCCTCTTCACCTTCTTCATCAGTTTCATCCTCTTCAAAAGAGTCAAAGATTTGTTGTAATTGTTCGATTGTCTTGAAAATTCTAATTCCTTGACCACGATCACTCATACTTGGTTTCAAAATCCATGTTTTCTGACCAGTTTCAATTTCACTTCTTAATTCATAAGCTTCATCTAATGAATCTTCCAAAAACTCTGCGTAATCGACTTCTAGGTTAAAAGTATCTGGGAAAGCTTTATTCAAAATTGAATCTGGATGTTTAACAACATATGAATGGATAGTATGAGCCAAATAGTGCTTTCTAATCAATGCTTTTCTATAGACATAAGAATTTACGAAGTAATTTTCCTCATCATGAATTCTATCAAAATCTAGTTCTTCGTATTCCCCATATTGAAATAATTTCCCCTGATTGTTGTCATTATTATTCTCCACAATCCTAACATTTGGCAAGTGGTTTTGTATAGCTTGCACTAATGCAGGATAGATGTATGATTTCTTATCAATTGATAGATTGACAAACCCGGTGGCATCGCTACTTAAATTAGCACTGTCTGAAATAAGAGATTCAGCTGACCTGATTGTATATGTTAGTACAATAAACTATCAAATAAGGCTTACATTGACTAAAGAGTCGATAAAGCGAAGATAAACTCTTAATATTTTAGATTGTAAACATTCTCAAAATGCCAATAATTTATAGATCTTTTCATCATCATCATCAAATTAAACAGACTTACTCTAATTTGATTTCTCCACTGGCTGGAACATCTTTGAAGATTGCCTTCAATGGAGTGACACTGAAAGTGTTTTGTTAGTAAAAAAAACAGATTTAATTTAAGAGCGATAAGACATACCTTATACCACCTTTCAATAAGACAACACCATCATTATGTTCTCCTCTAGCATCTGAGGCGACAACAGTGTCATGAACAGTATGAAAATTTGGGGTCCATTTGAATTGTATTTTGTTGATTGTACTTTGATCCACGATGTCAGTATTACTTTCATTTGAAGAAGATTTAGCATTTGAATCATCTTTGGAAAAAATTGAGCCCCATTGGTTTGCTAAGATTGGAGCATATTGGATCTTCGTTTCACCCATTTTTAATGATTTGATTAGTGGGATATTTATAGTGTAAAGATCCACTTCTTGAGACCAGTTATCATATAAATGTTGAATCAATTTAACACTGATTTTGGCAGCCTCCGCGGTGACTATTGGATCAACAACTCTTGATTCAAAAGCATAACTTAACCCAATCGCCTTGACACCAGTAAGAGCACCTTCCATAGCAGCACCTACTGTACCTGAAGAGGTTATATATAGAGCTGTTGAATTTCTACCAAAATTTGGGCCAGAAATGACAAGATCAACAGGACCTTTTTCTTGATATAGATGATGAACACCGATATCAGTACAGGAAGCTGGTGTACCGTCTAGCAAGCACCATTCCTGGGTATCCGGTTTGTTTTTCAACTCTTCATTTGGAGTAGGGAATGGGCCTTGGTAAACATTCCCATCATTAGTTGGATAGATATAAGATGCGGTTAAATCTTTCCCTGCGAAATGCGCTTTACCAATCCATGATCGTTGTGTGTGTGGTACGACGATTGAAAGGTTCCAGTCTGTATATTTGGCAATTGCATCAACAAAGTATTTAACATATGGTGAAGTTTGATCGTTTAAAGGACCATCATCATTTGTTAGCTATGATGAGAGTTGTTAGACTGTGTTCTTAAGCGATATTCAGAGCATAAATTTGTATACTCACTAAGACATGAAATTTCTTGGCCATTGTTACTTAAACAGTTGTATATCACTTTTTGATCAGAGAGTATATAAAGTCAAAATTTAAGCAAACGATGGATGTAAAAGACCGACAGATCTTCACCTTTAAAAGTGTGGTTTTTAATAAAAATTTAACGTCTTGATTAAGAATTCGCGATTATTTTTTTCCGTTACTGAAAATTAAGGTGAAATTGATGCTGAAGATCGAATTTGGGTGGAACAATGTTGTTGTTGTTTTCAAAGGATAATTAAGTGAATGATTATGTAGTAAGTAGCTACTGATTTTCATGGTACAACTAACCAGTTTGTATTGCTCTATACTTTTTTTGAATAATTCTGCCATCATCACGTGTCACTTGTACCACAACGATATAATGATGATATGCCTTTATTCAATTGTGGTTACTTGTGAGCTCCTATGAATTGGCTGTATATGAGTAGTGTTGGAAAGGCCATCATGTAATAGCTTATCGACCTCACATAAGAGATCTTCGTCAAGTTTTAAGAGCAAATACGAAGAGTCACCTGACTAGTCACGCTTGTCGAAAGAGCCTTTTTTCTGCCATTTCTCAAAGTATTTTAAGCTTTGAAGATTTATTTGATCAGAATTACTATTGATTGGAGGTTGGAGATTCAAGTGAGGCAAGATGTCATTTATACTGAAGAATGCATATGCCAACCAGGAGGTGGACCCTGAAAGGGTGAAGATGGCAGAAATCCAATTTGAGGCGATGGCTACGACGTTCAATACGTGGGTATTTTGGATATTTATTCTAAGACCAAAAGAACATTTATACTAATTTGCTTTTTAGAATGCTAAAAACATGCCGAAACAAATGTATACCTGAAGAGTACGGTGAGGCTGATCTGAACAAAGGTGAGATGGTGTGTATTGATAGATGTGTTGCTAAGTATTATAGTTCCAATTTGAAGATTGGTGAGGTGAGTATTATTTCAACGCAGTCGCGAAGCATGCCACTAACAACCAACAACAGTTTGTTCAAACACAAGGGATGGCCCCGGAGAAGATGGTTGCATACGATAAGTTCAAGCCGCAGTCGCAATGATTCATAGATATAACGAGTAAATGTCATGTAAATAGAGTGCTTACCTAGTAGTGAAAAGTCTTTGGCAAATGTTTATTAAAAGACACCAGACAAATGAGAATCGTCATGCTATTCCAAATAGTGCAATTCATCCAGGTGAAAGGGTCTTGTCGTAGATAAATATTGAAATTTGAGACTCTGTTAAATCGGAGACAGAAATTGTCATGTAAGGACTCCATGCCGAAATTAGTTGAAAACCCATATTAGCAAGCCCAATCAAACCTACCTATCTCGATATTACTAGATCTTCAAAGATAACATGAAGTGTAGTCTCTCTTGATTTATAGCTCATTTCTAGTCGTTGAACGTTTTAGATACCTAGAATTATCAAGAAATGCACTAGACCCAATAATCCTCCAATTGTTAAAAATAATGGGAAAAAAGGTAAAGCTACCTGAGAGCTCCCAACAGATCATAATAAAACGGAGCTAAGAGGCGATCAAAAAGACTAAGAATGTTAATATTCACAACTGATGCTAACACCAAAAACAACAAGGGATACATATAGATTACATAATCACTTATCTAATCCGCAAAGTGTCACCCGCCCGTCTTTTCTTCACCAAAATTTTCTGTATACCTTTAAAAATTCCTTCATACAAAGCTTTCACACTCTTTGTTCACCTTAAAAAGCCCACTAGTAAAATTTGTATGTATGGATTTAGTATGGAGAAAAACATGCACCTATTGGCAGAAGCCATACGGGCCTATTGTCCCACCTCCCAGAACAACAACCACGAGACAGTTCTTTAGAACGAGGACCAGGTGGTAATACAGCCATTGTTGCCACTGTGAATTATCGCAATCGAGTTCTCGTTGTCCTGATGGTTGAAGTGAGGTGAGCTGGAGAAGACGAGGGTGAGGTTGTTTGCCGGAGTTATCACAACGCTCAGGAACAATAGGTCGCGGCGCTTAGTGGAACACTACGATTAAGTGGTTGTTTAGCACGGGTTCAATTGAGTCGTATGTCTTGATGTCTGGGTCAACTTGAATTCTCTTGTGTCTGGTGTCGATTGCTCTTGAAATTGGGGGATTTTGGCTATTATCCATAAATTTTGTTGAAGATTGTGTTTTTTTTTCCTGGTGGTGTGGTGGAATTGGGAGCGGCTCTGCCTGGACTGGTTCTGTCTGGAGGGCTTCCCTGCCTGGGCTAGGCGGAGCTCTGCCTAAGAGCTAGACAGACCTCTACACTCGTTACCCAGTCAACGCCAGTATTCCCATACAAAAAACAAAAATCTGGTTGCCATGGTTTCAATTCAATTATAAACAAACGCGCTTTCCAACCAATCTCGCATACTATTTATTATGGAACTTCTTCCCAGTGTTTTTCTCTCTTTTCACTATCACATTTGTGCTTATACTAACTCCCAAAAGATTAAACAAAATGTCTGCCCCAAGAAAAACAACTAAAGTTCAAAGAAAGAAGAAGGGTGAGTATCACAACTACAATTACAAGATCTTACTACAATGAACATATTGTTGTTGTCTTCTTGTCAATGATACTTTTGGTCAACAGCAACTAACAAATACAGATCCAAACGCTCCAAAGAGATCCCTTTCTGCCTACATGTTCTTCGCCAACGAAAACAGAGACATTGTCAGATCTGAAAACCCAGGTATTACTTTTGGTGGTGTTGGTAAATTATTAGGTGAAAGATGGAAAGCTTTGACCCCAGAAGGTAAAGTCCCATATGAAACTAAAGCTGAAGCTGATAAGAAAAGATACGAAGAAGAAAAAGCTAACTACCAAGCTCAACAACAAGAAGAAGAATAAATTGTTTAATACATTTGTTCATATGTATCCCGACGAAAATCTAGACTTTAGGGTTATCAGGATTGAACTCCAAAAAATTGTATTTTAAAATTTAAACGAAAAGAAAAAAAATGAAAGTTAATCCTGGTTATATTTTTTATGATGAAACTTATTGTTGTGTTGTGATGTTGTGATGTTACACTTTGTTATATTATTACTCTTATTTTATTGAATCTTTTTCAGGCTTTGAATCGCCACTTCATTTTTTATATATGTGCTTCTTTTATTACCTTTTTATCACCTTTTATTCACTTCGTTGTGTATTATGAAAAAAGTCATTAGGCTAGATCTGTCTATTGAAAGTTTGAAATGTAGGCATTTGCAATAACATTGGCTAAGACGCGTAACAACACAGTTCAAAAATGTGTAATCTTAACAATTTCAAGATTTATATAAAAGACCTTCGACTAGACTAGCTCATTGAAACTTAAAACTCCAAGGAAACTTTTTCAAATTGCTGAAATATTCAAATCATATATGAAGCTTTTATATCTTCACCACCAAATTCGTTTTTCTGTCATATCTGAACAGGTAAAAAAATTGAAATCGTACGAAATCTCCATAATCTTTACCTAAGGTGAGAGACAGCTTTAAAAGCGGTCCCTAAGATGGAAAACTCGATAGAGATTATTGATGATGGTGAAGTTGTGGAAATGTGAGTTTGTATGGCGTTCTTGGTGCGAAAAGAATTAATGGACTAACTATGAACTCAGCTTGAGTGATACAGAACCTGAGATCTCGACAAATAAAGTGACACAAGTGTTGGATAGGTCATATAATGCCATAATGATTGAATCCTCTCCTGTAAATATCTCAGTGGAGAATGAAAAAGTGGTGAGGGCTGTGCCCAAGAGTTCTGGTGGTGCTTGTGGTAGTCATGATATGCTGGCAAGCATATTGGCGGATAGTTCAGATGAAGAAGATATAAGTATTCATCAAGTCACAACAGCTAAGGCCAGCTCTGGATTGTTTGTTCCTCAATCATCAACTGAAGCTACACCAATAATGAAAAGATCCAAGCAAACTTCAACTCCTGATGTAACAAGCACAAAAGCCATGAGAACTGCGAGCTTACCTTCAAGATCACCATCACAGGACAATTTGTTGATACCAATCACTTCAAGTAGCCAACCTCTGGAGAGTGCAAAGAAGGCAGGTATCAGAACTCCTGCCAAATCAACTGTGTCTAAAGACAAATTGCTCCATATTGATATAGATTCGGATAATGAAAAGGATTCAAAACCTACAATGAGAAATACAACAAACTTACCACAACGTGCACATCTTTTTTCATCAAGTCAAGAAAGAATAGATGCGTCATCTTCGATTGGTGAAATACGGCAATCCAAAAAAGATGCTTCTGCTCCTATTTATCCGCTTTATGATATTGACATGGTGGATGATATTGAACTATCCAGTTCTAACAATGGTTCAGATGGGGATGATGCCAATAATAACGCATTTTTGCATAGATTGACTAAACATACAAAAGCCAATAAGGAAAAATTGAAAAGATTGAAAGCTCAAAATGCATTTAAGGCTGCTCAGGACAGATCCAAAAGCACACTGGCCCAATCATCAGATCCAATTGAGAATCCATCACCTATTGCTAAAAGATCATACTCCGAAAGTGCAATTCCTGATAAACCAATTGGACCTGTACCAAATGACCAGAGCACAAGAACTTCTAAAAGAACGAGTAATACTACGGGACAGATAAGACTATCTAAGGAGGAAAAACAATTGGCTAAACAAAAGCAACTGGAAGAAAGACAATCAAGACAATTGTATCAAGATGTCAATAAAGTGAATCGTAAAAAAGAAGAGCTTTTAGGTGAGATGAACATTAAAATACCCAGCGCATTACTTCGAGAGTATAATACTTTAGGGTTGACTAGTGAATTGTCACCTATTAAAATCGAAGAAGTAAAAGATGAGCCTGAAAATATCGTTACATGGACAAGATCAATCAGAGCTACCTATGATTCACAAACCGACTCTTTTATACCAACTTCTACAGTTCAGCTCCTTGATGAGAAAGTTGTTGTGTTTGTGTATTCAGCTTCTGATTTTTTACAAATGATGGAATGCACCACCATGCTTTTAAAATTTAACGATTTTAAAATGAAGAATAAATCCAAGTTCAACAATATAATCATCTTGCTTGAAGGGATGGATTCACTTTTACAAAAATTGAAGACTCAAGAGAATAGGAGATACACAGCTGATGTTCGATCAAGAATGTCAAACAATAATGACAATGAAGATGATGACGCTTATGAAAATGTGGAAATTGTTCCTGGACAAACTTCTCGCAAGGGAGTGAGAGGTCGTGGGAGAGGACGTGGAAGAGTAAGAGCAAGAGCAATGCAAACCGGGAGAGATGTTACATCTCCATCAGTGAATCAGATTGAAGATGAAATCTCTATTTTACAAGTCAATGGGTTCAAAGTTTTCCCTACAAAGAACACCCATGAAACTATAATGTGGTTGAGATCATTCACGTATACCATATCATCAGCTCGTTATGATAAATTTGAAAGGAACCAAGATTTGGCCACCATAGGCACCATAAAATCAGGGACTAATCCCCATGATACATATCTGAAAATGCTATTACAATTTAAATTCATGACAGAAGTCAAGGCAAATAGAGTTATGGATAAATTACCCACTGTGAAAGATCTTCACAACGCTGCTATGAAAGGTAGATTACCAACGGGACAAGATGGGAAAAATCTGGTTAATAAGAATGTTGCCGATGCTCTTGTGAAGTTGTTTTCAACTACGGATGATTTGGAATTAATTGAAAGATAAAAAGGCTAATCATTTCTTGCGTGATTGTTTTATGAATTGTAGTTTATTAAACGATCTAATATGCCATATGTTAGTAGCTGGTACTGGCTGAACCTTATGTGTATCATAGTACTTGCTTCAAGACTTGGAAATCATCCAAATTGATAACATCTTTGAAATCCTTCTCCACAACTTCAACAGCTCTCTTCACACTTTCAATCTCTGAGTCACTGAAACTATATTGTTCATGAATCAAGTGCACAACTGTATTCAAAGCCTTATCAGCAACACTTATGTTAGCACCTGGGTTGACTAAACTCAACACTTTGTTCACGATTTCGTAATCATGTATATGTTTTTGAACATCACTTTTTGGCCCAATACTTTGAATTGCACCGAGTAGGGACAAACTTCTCAGAATAACTTTATCTTTAGCCGTTGGGTTTGTTATTATTGGACCGATTAATTCCCATCCTTTATGTTGATCAAATTGTTCATATGATTCCTTGTTATTTCTTATCACATTTGAAAGGGCATACAGGGCTTTAACTTGGACTGCTTCATTTGATTTGGCCAGTGAGATCAATTTACTGAAACCTTGGGGATATTTGATGAAATTTTTCTGGGAATTTTCATTGTTTTGCACAGCTGTACCAATGATTGAAGCTGTCAAATTTTGAAATTCTGAATTATCTGAATCCAATAAATTGATTAATCTCGGCCATAGTTTTAAGTTCTCAATATTATTGGCATTATCCAAGTTCTCAATCAGCATCTCAAAGTTATCAAAGGCAATCAACTTATTCTCCTCATCACATTCGGGATTCTCAATCAGTTCAATATTCTGTCTCATTAAAGTAGCATCATCAACATTTTGACCAAATAGTTCTGCTAGCAATTTTGGATCAGGAGCACCGACTTTCTTGGCTGTTTCCGGGTCTTGTTGCGCGACGGACCAGTTCAATAGTTTGTCCATATCTGAATATTCTCCTTAAGTGCTCTAAAGATCTCTTACGAACTCAACTATTCGTCTCTTTTTATACCTTTTGGATCAAGAGATTCGAGAAGCTTCCACAAGATTTTTTTTCTCTCCATCGGTCAGGACCACAACAGCATAGACAGATTTGACACTAAACTTCTCTCGACTCCAAAGAAAGAAAGATAATATCGAAGAAATGTTTGAGTTCTATGCACTGGGATACAAGCTGTCGCCAAACTTTCTATCAACAATAAATCAAATGTCATGCCAAGTTAGTAAATGACAATTCGTTAGACCTGTCATAATGACAAGACCACCAAAACACATTACAACATGGCAATATCACTATGAGTTCGAATGAGAGCATTTCGCAAGGGGAATTGTGAGTGATATTTTGATTTAGCATCTCAAGAGAATTTCAAATCATTTAAAAATCACAAATTTCCCAGGCAATGAACTCATCAACCTTTAGAAATGTTATTCTTGCTATGTATAGACGGTCTCTCAACCTATCGATTAATAAAAGTGAGCATGGATGGTTTGCTTATGTTAAAAGCCTCTGGAAAAATCGATTATCTTATGACTTCTTTTGAGAGCCTCTTGTCTCGCGTTGAAGACTTTTTCTGCCCAGATGGGTTTTATGATAAAACATCCAACATGTGGAGAACAGACCACTGGGAAACAGTGTACTTTAGGAAGCTACAAAAAGCATTTTGGAAATTTAAAATTGATGTATACTACAAGGCTCGCTACAGTGTTACACAAATTTTAGATGAATTATGGGAAAAGGAGGTGAAGAACTTGAAATTTACTTTGTTGCTCATCAAAGCTGGTTATTTTGGTCTCGGGTTGGGACCCATACGAGATAAACCGTGGAGTTCTGGTACGGTGAATGTTTTCCCCATGGAGATTTGGATACAAATAAGTCAGTATATTGATAACACTGCTAGCTTGATTCGAGTCAATAAGTCATTTATGGAGACTTTTGCACCAAATTTTTACAAAGAGTTGAATATTTTACTTGTTGTTAGTTCACTTGACAAAATGAAGGCTGGTGATAATTGTTATCTTACACATGGTCCTGATTTCATATGTGATGGGATAGACGCCTACTCAATATATGAGAGGCACAAAGAATGTGCTCAATATGAGTATGAGTTTTTGAATGTTGGAAGAAGACGCCAATTTGTGGATATCCCAGAGGGTGATTTTTACAATGGGTTGATAACTGATAGCATGTCTGTTGAAAAAATATTTGACAATATATTGACCAACAAGAACTCTCTGTTGATCAAATATATCAAGAATGTTACTGTATCCATCCAGCTTCTTTACGGGTGTGAAGAGTTGATCCTTGAACCTATTGGAATTGATGGTATACATGGCAACAAGCGTGATATATTGATGGCTTTGGCGAACAAAACGTTCAGGGGAAGAAGTTATAGCCAATTGTCAAATCTTCGGTTTGCCACAGTGGCACTTGATGAAGAGTTTCAAAGAGATCGTTGGGAAGGACCAGGTAGTGTATTGAATGAAAGGATTCTTAATGATACATTCCCACATCATGAAATCACTCGTACGGTCTTCCCACAACAGGTTTATTTCAAAGAAATGAGAGCAGTTGCTATAATGATGGATTTTTTGCAAAACAATCGCAAAAGAAATGGGTTGAAAAACCTTGATGGTGATCTCTCAAAATTCAATTCATTGAATCCATTCAACAATTGGCCCATTGCGTCATATTTTGAAAGTTTGACCGATATCAATATATTGCTCAGATGCATCAAGATTACACTTAGTGTTTGTGTTAACGCAAGAAGATTTTACACAAAGGATCAAACACAAGGTTTCCTTTCCAAGGTTATTAACGTGATGACTATGGGTACTTGTGAAGAGTTTAAACATGTGAATCTATCATTGATGATTGCCTCCTCAGAGGAGGAACATTCCCAATGGAGAGCTCCAACACCATTTAATGGAGATCACTTCAACACGGTTAAGCTTTACTATTACAGGCCTTGGTTTATGCTGTTTAACAATTTGTCGTGCTATCGCAAGAAGAAACCAAAGGTGAAATCAAAAGATGGTCAAGCTATAGTGAAACTTAATT